>JARQOC010000003.1:699425009-699549835 GCA_033576535.1 Allobates femoralis | reverse complement strand
ATACTTGGAGGTACAAAAGCAGAGCAGAACAAATACTGAAACAAAAGTACACGAAGCAAAATCGGACAGTATTCATCTATGTAATTAAATACTTTATAAATGCACCTATACAGTAATAGCTTTTACTATGCATCAATCAGTACAGTATCATCCTATTTTCAGTATCTGTGATATACTTTTCCAAATTCATGCAAATACCATGTCTGATGAAGAGACCTTAGAGCCTCGAAAGCTTGCTATTATTTACCATCTTTTCTGGTAGCCATTAAAAGGTATCAACCACTGAGGACTGTCAGGTATTTTTTTCTTGCGAAGATATGAACTTTTAATTAAACAGTGCTCAAGTATTCTATGAGTCAGATGGAACAAGCAATGTAGTCAACTGTGTCCATTAGGTAAATAATTATAGGGAGCAGCAACATGCTCGATTGTCACCCCGTTGAACATTTTCCCTATTTGTTAAGAAGAAATGGAGATCGAGACTCCAGTTCTTAAGATCTCAGGAGGGTTACCTGCAGTAATTCATTAAACATATAAAAGGTAATAAAAGTATTTTTTTTGGAAAATCACCTAAAAGGTATGTGACGACTGAGTATTTGGAGCAGAAATTTTCTGCAGCAAAACTGAACCCTGTAGCAGGAAAACGTGTTTGGTGCATTTTTGATGCAGATTGTTGCCATGCGTTTTTTCTACTGTAGTCAATGGTTGGGAGGACTACAAAGCACAGCAAACAATAGACATTCTCATTCTATTGTCTTGACCACAATCTGCACCTAAACTGCAAGGAAAATAAAGCATTGTGGGCAACAATTTCAGAATTCTCATAGACTTTCTCGGGTAAGACTAAGCATGCAGGTTTGTAACAAAAGATGACACAAAAATGCTGCAAAAATGCATGAAAAAAATCACTTTATGCCTATACCCTAAGAGGATTTGCCTTGTCTTCTCAAATGGTTAAAATGGCAGAGTGCTTGATAAAACAATCAACTTTGCAATGTACTTCTTATTGAAAATACTTTTCTGTTCTCAAGAAGAGAGTCATTTTTATTTCCATAGTTTACTGCTTGTTGCTTAGGATACTAGACAAATTGATTATTTAGACTTGCCATTTTCCTATCATGAGCATAGTTTTGTGGATGAGGGAAAAGAAGCAGGATGGTAATAACAGGCAAGGAAATCTAGGTAGTTAGTCTGGCCCTGGACTGGGATCCCAGGCTAGCCTTGTACACAGAGGTACCTCAGATGGTGAGGAGGTTTGCGCCACTACTCTTGCCCTCTAATTTTCAACCTACCCTGTGCTCCTCTCAACTTTCACCACAGACAGGAAAAAATAGCAACCTCCTAGGAAAAGCACATCGAAGCTACAGCAAGTGCAAAGAGGTGTTCAGATCACATGGTCAAAGGCATAGTGAAATGCTATCAGCGACGTTAGCCAGAGGAAGAGGAGGGTATTTATGAGCCAGGGGTGTGATCACCTGACAAACTTCCAATTGCAGAGCCGCACTCCACACATTGACAGGAACAGCAGCTCCAGCATTATCCCTGGATGAACCAAAGGAAATTACTCTGATTTAAACTGCAACTGAGCAATTCAAATAGACAGTGGAGAAGTCAGCACGTGACACAGGGTCAGATTTAGGGCTTCTCCAAATCTGAATAGAGATCTGTGGATTGCAGGTTTAACATCTCTAATGAAGTGTTCATCCTCTTGTGAGTGGTATGGTTCCGTCATAACAGTACATTATATAGTAGTTGCAGTGTATCCTATTTGATGTACACAGCAGTTACCATGTATTCTATGTAATGTATATAGCAATTTCAGTGTATTCTACGTATGTTACTTGCAGCAGTCTCAGTGTATCCAATGTCATTTAAAAAGCAGAATCTCCTCTATGTGATGTTCAAAGCAAATGCTTCAGTGTATTCTACATGTTATAGCTTTAGCCTGTTTCATTTGTTATATCACAGCTCTCTTAAATAAAGCCAGAATAATGAGACATAGATTATCTTTAAACAGTTTCATAACTATCAGCAGGATATTTATAAGAAAAGTGCAGACTTGGTCATATTGGCACTGTAATACTGACTAAAATGATACCTGTGTTGAAGAAATCCATTAGGTAGAGATTTTGCAATCATTGCAGTATTCTTGTAATGATATGTTCATGCGTTGGGGCGGGACTGTGGGTAGGCTTTTATCTTGGTGCTCTGGACCCTCCATCTGATTGCTGTTTTTCAATGTTAAGTCTCTGATCGTTGACCTGACTCTTATTTTAATATTGCACTGATGCCTACACTAGGTATCCAATAAAATGGCACAGTTATCGGCGAATATGTAGTCGCATCTGAAAAATCATCAATGTGGATTCGACTACGCATTCACTGGCACCATTTTATTGAAGACCGATGTTGATGTGACTGCGCATGCACCAACGATGGTACAATTTTATTGGAGACCTAATGGAAGCACCAGTGCGATACAAGTCACTGATGTATCAGTAACAGGGAAGCAAGTAGGAAGTAAAGCAGGAAGCTGACAGGGGGCAGGGGGGACCGAGTTCCAAGATAAGACCCTACCTACAGTAACGCCCTAATACATGAATATATCATAAAAAAAAAACAAATTAGTGTATATTGACCTGAGGCAATAATTGTCTGCGAGGGATTGACTCTAGGCAACTTGGAACATTACATGAAATTGAAAGCCATGTTCCTGGCCAGGTGTATGAGCTGGTGTCATGTGAGCTGTGTGCCCATGTACGCCGCATTTTACTATTGCCTTCAGCTGGCCTGGACTACATGACAATTAAGATGGATAAGAACACTGTCAGTTTATTTTATTTGAGAAAAATTTACACAACAGTCTTTTCATATCAACTTTATACTTTATGGCCACTTTACACGCGGCAACAGGAAGATAGAAACCGTCAGGTGTCGGAGACAATTGTACCTTTTACCTTCAAAACACCTTGAAGTGGCTGCGTGTAAATCAGGTATCTGCAAGGTGTTTTGAAGGTAAAAGGTACAATTGTCTCCGACACCTGCCGGTTTCTATCTTCCTGTTGCCGCGTGTAAAGTGGCCATAAGATAGCAGACATATAACTTCCAGCAAGTTGCAGCTTTACAGAACATTGTCAGTGTTTCAGCTCCCTCTGGATTTTTTCCAATCTTGATGTTCCTGTAGGTACCAGCATACCCCAGCCCTGCTCACCAGTCCAATTTGTGATAGTCACCACAAGCAACTGTCACTCCCCCTAGATGCTAACTCCTTGAATTGTGCGCTAGTCCCAACACTTCACTATTTCTTGCTCTATAGTCTGTCAAACTACACAACTCAATTACTGTACATTAGACTTGAAAGTATTATTACACAATACATTACCAAATTATATCACGATTCACATTTTGTATAATTTAGAAGGGTGCAAGACACAATTCACATTACATGACAACAACCCAACTTGTATCTTCAGGGGGAAATGTGACAGCAACCAGTCCACCTCCTTACACAAATACCACAAAACTTATTTCTTCATCACAATCATCATTTTAATCAATTTTCAAGCACGCATATGGCCAGGGCGGAAATTTTACCTAACAAAATCCTGCTGACAGATTGTCTTAAAAATAAAAGATATAGTTTTTATGAAGAGCAGACAATAAAGCCAAAGCTGCCCAATGATTTGCAGCTAAGAGCAGCAAACAGTTTGTTGAGTTTTTTGAGTTTTCAAGCACATCCTTACCTCCATGAGATGATATTCATAGTAGAAAGTACAGTGGAAGGTAGTGAGGAGCAGTTTGTGAGCTACCAAGAGATATTTAATAGGGGATGATGTCATGTTATGGTTCCAAGAAAAGTTATGTTGTTTGTAAGCATTGAGTGTCAGTGCGCATGCCTAAGGTTTTTTTCAGATCGTCTCTATGGACGCTAGACAAGTGAGGAACGTCAGCGCACGGCACGGCCACAATGTCGGCGCTTGAGCGATGGACACGCCGACGTATCATGGAAGACACTGAGACTTGATTGATTGGCTTAGCGGCGAATCATGGAAGGACGCCGACGCATGCGCACGAGGGCCCGGATGCACATAGTATGGAGGATGGCTGATTGGTAGAGACACACGGGATGTGATGGTTACTATGCCAACGGGACGATGCGCACCGATGATTGGTCATTTCTCGTTACTGCACTGTTACACGTTTTTGGACACTGTGAAACACGGACTATGGCGATCTGTGTTCCTTACAAGTTTTTAGGACTGGATTGCAGGTTCGCCTATGGGTAAAAGATGGTTAGTAGTTTTTTGTCTAGTGAATGTGGTATTTTAACCTTGTTTATTATATACTCTGTATGGATTGGGTGAATAATGTTGGGGGTGGAGTTAAACGGTATAAATAGCAAACTGTTGTAATAGGATGTATGCACTTGAAAAAGGGTCATTGCGACCGAAACGTCGTGCTGTGATGACGGATTAAACACGAAGTTGAAGTTACCAGCTGGTGAGGCGCTGTTTCATTTCTTTGTGGTATGGTTCCAAGAAAGTCAAAGACTGACTTTCTTTCTCCACGTGCATGTACTGAACTGTTTGTCAAACTTGAGATCATATGACCCAACTTCCTATAGTAAGGGGAAATATATAGATGTGCTTCTACCTATCTAAAATAAATGACACAGCCAAAATATTAATGGTGAACAGACATATGTGCAAAGATAAAAAATGGGGTTTTATTTTAAATGTTATTGCTATATTGTAGGTATATTTCAACACTTTGTCATTACTTAATGAACTGTGGGGTCTAACCTGTATCTTTCTGACAATATGATTAAACATGTATGTTGATATTGAAATTAGGGCTACCCAATTAAATTGGATTTAAAGTGTAAATGTCATTTAATTGAAAAAAAAAATACTGCACTGGTTAGTAATGATGGGTCACATAACTAAGGTAATGTACTTTTGTGCCAAATGACTTATTTTCTTACATTCATCTGTGCTCTTTTAAAAACTGCATTTTATGCCTGTGTGTGTGTGGCCAGCAGCTGATAGGAAGCAGTGCAATATGTGTGTATTTTCACAGCTTCTTAGAGCAGTCTACTAGTGAGCAGTGTGGGGAGCCTGCAGACAAGGGGTTAACCGAGATTATGACTGAGCTGTGTTGAGCCAGATGACAGACCTTTCCTTGGCACAAATGTCTGATGAGTTTGCACTAATCCTGACATTCTGACGTTGCTTAGCAACTGTGTTGTAGACTGAGGTAATCTGATACATTGTTTCCTCATGAGCTGCAGTCAGCAGTGTAAGCCACGCCCCTTTATCCCTATATGGGTACATGTTCCGTATTCACTGAAGATGGATCTGAGTGATAATAAACATGTGTCTGCTTTACACACAGTGCAGTGGAAGGTTTATGAATGATTTTTAACCAGAATTTCCCAATGAAGTATATTACAAAATTTATTAAAATCACTTGCTCTACAATATTATTAAATAAACATTAAAATGGCAGTTACACTTTAAGTTGCATCAATCTGTATGAGGACTCCAGATTCTCCATTGCAAACTGCAGTTGTTGGAGGCACTGATGATCTGGCATTTTGAATTTAGCCCAGGCTTTCTGTTTCCCAAAAATTAACCAGGCGTCTAGAAGCGGCATGTCTTCCTTTCCCATTGTAAACAAGATGCTATCTTTGACAGTGTGTGCAAGATTCTGGAGATTTCAGAGGAGTCCGCTGGCAGCTGAACAAGATTGTCCAGTGCCACTTTAGTAGTAAGAAGAACCATCTTTGTAATCACTTTAAATTTTAAGGTAGAAAGTAAAATGTTTATACAGCTGAAGAGGAAGAGACAAAATATCACTGTGTATAATAGTCTGGCAGAATATAGATGTTTGTATGTTTTGGGCAAGAGAACCATGATAAGAGATAGCAGTCTGTGTCACTGTTACAGCTTGAATGAGAAGTTGTGAGTACTGGAAAGATGGAAGATAAAACCTAGATCAAAAGGCTTTCCCAGCTTTTGCTTTGGTGTAAATAAATTGCTTGGATGCTGCATATACTCTTTGATGAGTGTTCGCTGGGGTTGTGCTGCATTCAGCAAAGCAGAGTTTTATTAAAATAGCAACACATGTCATCATAAATGTGTTCTGAACACAGAACAAAATCTGGCATTAACAGTTATGGCAAAGACTGTATTGTGACCTGGAGACAGTAACAATATTAAAGTGGTTATCTGGGAGTTAGCGAAACAAAAATTGCGCCTAAGCACTAACATGAGGGTAGCTGCCACCCATCTGCCTGTTGTGCACGTTATTTCTAGAAATAATTTTTAAAAAAGGGTTCTACTGTATTGGTGTACTCAGCATGAATTGCCCAACAAATTTTAGAATTCATTTTATCCTAATGCCCCTGAGGAAATGAAAAAATTGAGCCTAAAAGAACATTTTTGTGAGAAAAAAAAATATTTTATCATTTTCATTGTTATAAAATAAACATTACTCACTACCCATCTAGATAGATTTCTTGGGGGGTCTATTTTCCAAAATACGGTCACTTGTGGGGAGTTTCCACTGTTTAGGCACACAGGGTCTCTCCAAACACGACATGGTATTCGCTAATGATTCCAACCAATTCTCCATTTAATAAGTCAAATGATGCTCCTTCCCTTCCAAGCACTCCTGAGCACCCAAACAGTAGTTTTCCACCAAATATGGGGTATCAGCATACTCTGGAGAAATTGCCCAACAAACATTATGGTCCATTTTATTCTGTTTCCCTTGTAAAAATGCAATATTTAAGGCTAATGTAATATTTTTGTTGCTAAAAGTAACATTTTCATTTTTTACTTTCACATTGCTTTAGCTCCAGTGAAGCATCGGAAGGGTTAATAAGCTTATTGAATGTGGTTTGGAGTAGATTGAGGGGTGCAGTTTTTGGAATGGTGTCACTTTTGGAAATTGTCTGTCACATAGGCCCCTGAAAGTCACTTCAAATGTGATGTGGTCCATAAAAAAGTGGCTTTGTAATTTTGTTAGCAAAATGAAAAATTGCTGATGAACTTTGAACTCTTCTAACTTCCTAAAAAAAAACAATTTTTGGTTCCAAAAGTGTGCTAATGTAAAGTAGACATGTGGAAAATGTTATTTATTAACTATTTTGTGTGATATTAATCCCTGGTCTAACAGTAAAAAATTTAAAAATTTGAAAATTGCAAAATTTACAAACTTTTCGCCAAATTTCCGATTTTATTTCACAAAAATTATCAACCTAATTTTACCACTATCATGAAGTCCAATATGTCATGAAAAAACATTCTCAGAATCACTGGTCTCTGTTGAAGCGTTCCAGAGTTATTACCTCATAAAGGGACACTGGTCAGAATTGCAAAAAATGGCCCGGTCATTAAGAATTAAAAAGACTTGGGGGTGAAGGGGTTAAAATAATCAGTTTATGACTTCAGATAAAGCTGCATTGATAAAATTTAAATTTGAAAGGGAACCCTTCACAAGGATTATACAGCCATTCTGGCGTAATTTTTTAGCATAAATCGACCAACCTTAGCAGATCTATGAGATCTTTTAATGCGATATTCAGTTTGTATTGTGATATCTGTGGAAAGGTCAAAGGAGTATTCTCATTATATGAAATTAGTATAATTAGGTAGACGGCATGAAAACAAGCTTGTTTAAAGTTACCTTGCATTTTCTATTTGCTTTTATTCTTCTGCCATGAGAGATTTTATCTAACATAGTATATGCAGTTTGTTGACAAGGAGATCAACAACCAGGGGTAGACAAAGTGTGTGCAGTAGCTACATTCCAAGAGCGAAGGTAACTCCTGAGATACCAGTCACCTTTCTCCAGCCCCTTGATTTATAAAAAGATGTTAGGCTGGCTTCACACTACGTTTTTTTGTGATCCTGTTCTGTTAATTTTTGAAACAAACAGAACAGGATCATTTTTGCCTCACATGTATCCCTATGGTGCCGGATTTGCCACATTTGGTCATCCGGTTTTGTGTATTCGGTCCCAGATTAAATTCTGTCCTGTTTTTCACCAGTCTCAAAACCGAAGTCTGCATCATTTTTGGACTCCGGTGACAAAACCGGACAGAAACGAATCCGGTCCGGTCCGGGTCAGTTAACATTGAGGCCTATGGAGCCGGATCTGAGAAAAAATAGAATCGTTTCCCGGATCCGGTTCCAAGATACAGAGCATGCTCAGAACAAGAGCGCTGCTCTGTACACTGCTAAAGTGAAATTAAGTCAATGGATGGTTAAAAATAAAAAATAATAAATTCTCACCTATCTGTTGACTCCGAGTGTCTCGCGATGAATTCATCTCTGAAGGCAAAAGGACCTGTGCATCAGCTGACTGGGAAGGGGCGGGGCAACCCGATCAGCTGATAGGTCATCTGACCGCATCAGCGCAGTTCAAATCTTTAAAACCGCGCTGATGCAGTCATGTGACCCATCATCTGATCGGGTTGCCCCACCCCTTCCCGGGCAACTGATGCACAGCTCCAATGCCTTCGGAGATGAATTCACCACAGGACACTTGGAGTCGGCAGTTAGGTGACAATTTATTATTTTTTTATTTTTAACCACCCATTGACTTAATCTCACTTTAGCAGTGTATATAGGTACACTGCTAAAGTGAAAGTGGACAGCACCGACAGCACTTGTCTGGCTCGGCTCCCCCCCTGCTCTTTCTGTCTCTGGATCCCAGACCTGGACACAGAAATGGCATCCGTAGTTGCCAATCCGTTGCTGTCGATTCCTGTTTGTGGGGTCCTGCAAAAAACAGGATGCCCACGAACAGGAAGAAATCATAGTGTGAAGCCATCCTTAGACAACTGCTTACCTCCTCATCCCTGACAGTCTATCACCTGGAGCTGATGTTAACAGTCCTGTAAAATCCCCAACCCATATCATCAACAGTTTTCAGAGCAGATCTCTTGTTCATTTCTCCACTTGTTCAAAGGCTCTGTTATCTCTTTATACAAATTTTAGAGCAGACACTGACACACCTTTAATGTGTCACTATTGCAGTGTAAAGGGTACTTCACACACTACAACATCGCTAGCAATGTTGCTGAAACGTCACAGGTTTTGTGATGTAACAGCAATCTCGCCAGCGATGTCACAGTGTGTGACACGTAGCAGCAATCAGGCCCCTGCTGTGAGATTGCTGATCGATGCACGTCGTTCAGGACAATTTTTCGGTCATTAGTCCTCCGCTGGTCAGCATGCATCGTTGTGTGTGACAGTGAGAGATCAACGATCAGCGACCTCCCCAGGCTGGTAATTATGATAAACAACGGGTATCTAGGCAGCGTGCAACACCTAGTTACCCAACTTATACCTTGGTTACCAGCCTTCTTCGCTTCCACTTCCAGGCTGGTATTCAAGGTACACAGCGGGTATCGAAGCACATTGCTGTCCCTAGTTACCCGCTGTGTACCTTGGATACCTGCCTGGAAGCGGAGAAGGCTGGTAACCAAGGTATACATCGGGTAACTAGGTGCTGCGTGCTGCCTAGATACCCGTTGTTTATCATGGTTACCAGCCGGCTCTCACTTACCGCAGCCTGTCAAAAGACAGGAGTGGGAGCTCGACATCGTGGAAAGAATAGTTTATATTCTTTCCACAATGTCGCAGGTCCACTGGTCGCTGGTGAGTCTGCCTGTTTGACAGCTCACCAACAACTGCATAGAGACTTTCCAGCGATCCCGGCCTGGTCAGATCGCTGGTGGAATCACTGGAAAGTCTCAGTATGTAAAGGGGCTCTTAGGGGGTGTGGGAGTGCATTGCTTACTATAAAAATGCTCTATGATCATGGGTTGATAACTGTGATATAATTGTACCTGTTAATGTGTTTTTGTTGCTCTTATGGGCTAAAGTGAATACTGCTTCCCCGTTAGTCAGGAGTTAACAAATATTATCACTGGTGCTTTTGGTGGGAAGGGCTTATACTATAGAAGTGAGAGCACATGGTGACTTAGGCTAGTTTCACACTTGCATTCTGGACGCATCCACCTGTGTGTGGATGCGCAGACGCATGCCAGAACAGACACTGACATTTGTCAGTGGTGCGTTGTTTGTGAGGATCTACATGAATGAACACTTCTATTGAAATCCATAAAGTTAAGAGAGAAGGAGAGAGAGAGAGAGATTGATCTCTCTCTCCTTGGGTTTACTAGTCTCCTGCTGCTGCCATCCATTAAGCTACTTGCATATTTACTGTACTGTCAGGCAAACAGCCATTCACAGACACTCATACTCTGTGAGAGCCTCTGTGATTGGCTGTTGTAGTCAGACTGTGATTGTGCTTGGTTGCTATACACATTAATGTACGGCAACAAACCTGCCATCATAGGGTGTTAAATAAATAAATAATTAAAAAAAATGTGTGTGGCTTTGCATTATTTTTCAATCTACCCAGTGAAAGTGGACAGTTGCAAACGGCTATCCTCAGCTGTGTAATTTTACCTTGGCCAGCAACAAAAATGCATGGGCTCTGCCCTATTTTTAATTGCCAGTCAAGGTAAAACTAGGCAGCTGAGGACTGGTATTCTCAGCGGGATGAAGGCCCATTGTTTTAGACCCCCTACACTAAAGAATTGCAACCCGCATCCGCCACTGAAAATGGTGCATTCAGAAGAAGCGCCATTTCCATGTGCTTTACCAGGCTCTTCAAGTGGCCCTCTTCTGCTCGTTCAGTTACTATGGTAACGCTGTCCTCTGTGATGTCACCATTTACCACACCACAGTTTCTGCTCATTCAGTGATCAGAGACTATGGGAAGCAGAAGCATTCTTCCTCCCTGTGGTCTCTGATATAGTAGAGCTGCATCTGTTCATAAAGACAGAAGACGAGGATCATGGATGGCATGAGGGTGGGAGGGAGTAATAAAGATGGTGTCTCTGAGTGTGTCTGTGTTTTGATTTCTAATAAATTAATTTTTCTCTGTGTTGTGTCCTTTTTAACCCTTTATTTGAAATTCTTAATGGCCGGGTCTAACTTGCTCTGACATTAAAAATCTCAGGGCTTAATACCAGCTGGAAAATCAAAGCTGGTATTAACCCTTTATTACACAGCGCGACACCTGCCACCAGGGCCACTGGAAGAGCCTGGTTAAACGCCTAGAAATGGCGCGTCTTATAAATGCGCCATTTTCAGGGGCAGTTGTGGGCTGCTATTTTTTAGCGTGGGGGGCCTAAAACAATTGCCCCTCACCCTGATGAGAATACCAGCTCCCAGCTGCCTAGTATTACCTTGGCTGGCAATTATAAATAGGGCGAAGCCCCAAACATTTTTTTTTCATTATTTATTTAACACTAGGGATGGGAGAGTCTACTCGCTAGGACTCGTTACTCGGCGAGTAGTAAGGGACTCGCAGGACTCCGTACTCTGCGAGTTTCCCAGCGATTACTCGCACAGTAACGAGTCCAATGCAAGTCAATGGCAATCCTAGTTTTGTCAGAGTTTACTTTTTCTCACTCGCTAGACTCGCTATATCACATCGCTATGTAGCTTGAATCTCCCCAAATCGTTTAAACAATCACACCGCTTCACGGATACCCGCTGTCAGCAGCGAGTCTGAGCGAGTCTGAGCGAGTCTACGAATCCGGGTCCTGTACACTGTATTCTGGACTCGCGAATAGAGAATCTGTTCTGTTCCGACAAAGCTTCCGAGACAGCCTAGCGTGTTAGGTCAGAAAACTTGTGAAGATGGACAAGCATGTTAGCCAATCATATTCAGTAATGCCACAGCCATGTTGGTTGTGGCAGGACTATGATTGGCTTCTGTCCATCGTGATGCCTATGTCATGTATGAGAGGCGAGGCTGTATATAAGCCTTGCCACCGCCATTTTCTCCACATTCCTGTGAGATCTGACCTAGTGCAGGGTGAGGTAGATGCTGGAGCAGATCATGGGGAGTGTCAGTCAGTGTAGGGAAACTTAAAAATTCCTTATATTTAACTCAAACAGCTCTTCTGAGAGCTACCAGGAGGACAGAGGAGTACTGTGTAGAGGACTGTAGGCAGGCAGGCAGGCAGGGAGGTGCAGCCTTACAGTGCACCCAGGACCGACCTCATAGCTTAGCTTACTCACTCAGCTGTCCTAATAGCTGAATTCAGAGGCTTAGCTGAGGTACTATTTCCTATTTTTTTGCACCTGATAGATTTTGGGTCATAATAACCCCTTCAGTTTTCTTCTCTCTGTGGCAGACCAGTGCGTTGCTGCTCTCCTACCTGCAAATAGCACGTACGCCACCTACTTGTGCGACTACTTGTGCGCACTTAATAATTTTTGCAGGGACTAGTGTGCTGCTACACAGACACGGACACATTTCTTACTTAGGCTGCCTTCACACTGGCATTCCCCTCCGCAGCGTTCTGCAGAGGGGAATCGCCATGTGTGCTCAGCCAGCGCAAGCCCCTATGTTTAGAATAGGGACACACGGTGCTGTGCTTGACAGCGCAGGACCGTGCGCACCCATTCACTCCCATATGTGATCTGTGCGCAGGCGGATGCTCGCTAGAGTCAAGCGATTCCGAGTTATTTAGGACTCGCCCATCACTATTTAACACCCTATGAGTCATAGGGTGTTAAATAGTGATGGGCGAGTCCTAAATTACTCGGAATCGCTTGACTCTAGCGAGTCCGAGCCCAGGACTCACTACTGGTTGCGAGTCTAGCGAGTCCAATGTTAATGAATGGGGAAGCGAGTAATAGCGAGTAATGTGCGATTTACAAATCGCAGATGTCTCGGAAAGCGCTCGCATTGCCGTTTTGGAAACCCCACTCGCAACAGTTTTTTGCTGCTGTGTCCGTGTCTGTGGTTTTTATCCAAATTATATGATAACAAGAGAACAAGAGACAGGGTTTAATAGGGATATTGTCCATCCCTGTCTGTAATGTGTGTTTTATAGACACTAGGTGTGGGAGAACACTTTTCTGTTATTTTAACAAATATTTATTAAAGGTTATATATTAAAAATGCACCTTAAGGCTGGGTTCACATTTGCGGACCCCTCCGCAGCGTTCTGCGGAGGGGTCCGCAATGTGACCGCAGCGGCCGCGAGATCCTGTCTTTATAATGGGAGCGCACGGTGCTGCGCTTGACAGCGCAGGACCGTGCGCACCCATTCACTCCCATATGTGATCTGTGCACAGGTGGATGCCTGCGCACAGATCACACAGTCTCGTCCGCACCAGGGACGCGGAAGTGTGTGATTTGTGCTCAGGCATCCGCCTGCGCAAAGATCACATATGGGAGTGAATGGGTGCGCACGGTCCTGCGCTGTCAAGCGCAGCACCGTGCGTCCCTATTCTAAACATAGGGGCTTGCGCTGGCTGCGCTCACATGGCGATTCCCCTCCGCAGAACGCTGCGAAGGGGAACGCCAGTGTGAAGGCAGCCTAAGTAAGAAATGTGTCCGTGTCTGTGTAGCAGCACACTAGTCCCTGCAAAAATTATTAAGTGCGCACAAGTAGTCGCCCAAGTAGGTGGCATACGTGCTATTTGCAGGTAGGAGAGCAGCAACGCACTGGTCTGCCACAGAGAAAAGAAAACTGAAGGGGTTATTATGACCCAAAATCTATCAGGTGCAAAAAAATAGGAAATAGTACCTCAGATAAGCCTCTGAATTCAGCTATTAGGACAGCTGAGTGAGTAAGCTAAGCTATGAGGTCGATCCTGTGTGCACTGTAAGGCTGCACCTCTCTGCCTGCCTGCCTGCCTACAGTCCTCTACACAGTACTCCTCTGTCCTCCTGGTAGCTCTCAGAAGAGCTGTTTGGGTTAAATATAAGGAATTTTTAAGTAACATGATTATCGGTGCGGGCGCCGGGCAATGGGAACGCTTCCTGCTTCCTCCTGCCAATCCCCGCCCAGGTCAGCCCTGCACCAATGAGAACGCAGGGCCAGTGATGTAATGTAACCGCCCCTGCGCTGTGATTGGCTCAGGACCCGTGAGCCACGGGTCACAGCGGCGATCACATGACACAATGGCCCTGCGTTCTCATTGGTGCAGGGCTGACCTGGTCGGGGATTGGCAGGAGGAAGCAGGAAGCGTCCCCATTGCCCGGCGCCTGCACCGATAATCATGTTACCAGCCTGGGGCACAGCATGTAGACTGGCACAGCACCGGACAGAGCAGCGGGCACAGCACCGGACAGAGCAGCGGGGACAGCACAGGACAGGACTGCAGGGACGGCACCGGACCAGGTAATATATATTGCGCAGCGCTCCAAACCCCCCGAGCCCCACCCGACTTATAGCTGCGGCCCCCACCATGACTTATATTGAGCGTGTGCTCGTGACCCTGGCTGTAGCTGATGACGTGTGCACGGCCATGAGAGTCCGTGCACCAGCCTGTAACGTGGCTGAAAGGGCAGGGCTTTACTGAAGGGAGGGGGGAGAGGAGGCTGACGGGCAGATGCACTCGGCAGGAGGACAAGCTAGGTAACGCCCAGTCGGCAACATTTTTTAAACTTTATAAAGCTATATCTTAGCTTCTACTAAACAGTTTTTTTAGCAAAAACGAATGCCCCAAATGTGTGTGCTGGGTGTAGGGACACATATTAACAGTCCGGGGGGGGGGGTTATTTGGGGTGGTTGGTTCCCTTTAAGTATTCTAAATGTATCACACCCAGCTAGAACAAAGCCAGATACCAGTGTCCATGGTGCTGAATTCCCCTTAGTCATTGTGGTACTCATAGATACAAAGCACATAGATGTTGTTTTCTTACTGGATAATGAAAGTGCCATAGATAAATAAAAGCAAGTTGAACACAATGTACTTGCAGATGAGAAGACAGCCACTTTGCATTTATTTCATAGACTGAACAAGGTAATCTAGATACACTCATAGTGCTCTTATGCTGTATTAGAGGAAAGGGTCATGCTTGCAGTATGTTTGCTGGTTAGAGCACACATTTTCTTGAGTTGTAAAGCATACTGCCTCTTAGGGATTATAAACATGAGCTATGTTATACTAATTTACGAAACAATTATTATGGCTGCTACAACAATAGAAGAAAAATTTTTTTTTTGTAAAACAATACTGTTTTTCAAAAATCTATATATTTGATAATCTATTATTTGATCTATCATTTTTCATATATTCCAATAAACAGAATTGTAAAGTCAAGTTTCCTTACAGCTTCTTTAAAAAATAGAAAAATAATCCACCAAGACACAAAGTAAGTGTATGGTATAGTAGGTTTTACGCAAACGCTTATATTATGTGACAATGAGGACAACTTCACATTCGGATTTGATATGGTTATTTTGCAATTTACACGAGGTTCTACTCTGATATGGGACTACAGTTAGTTTGCTTCCAGAAAAACCTCAACTGGTGATGTCTATTGTAGCCAGAAATGTTCTGAGTGATTTGCATATTTGAATATTTTCTTTCCATTTATAGGTTTCTGAAATTGTACTTTTTTCATAATGCTTTATCAGTGAACTATGAGTGACTTCAAGATATTATAATTAGAGATGACTGAACTCGAACTGTAAAGTTTGGAGTTCGTACCGAACACCTTGGTTCCAATGTTAAACCCTGAACACAGACATTTAACTGTATGTTTGGTTCTTGTTCATTTTTTTCACCCAATTGAAGCTAGTTGAAAGGGTGCAGCACAGCCCAATTTGGGTGTTTCCGGGAGCGTCTGAGCAGGCGCATGCGCCCTGCCACTTTTACTTGCGCTTGTGACTATACAGAGCGCGCTCTCAGCCGTGCTCGACCATAGGCTATAATGGGGGCACCGAGCGCAGTTGAGCGCTAATGCAGGGCATCTATGCGTCCCTGCGCTAGGCTGCCAAAGCCCCTAAATGCCCCTGCGCTTTCATTTGCGCTGGCGCAGGGCAGCCAGAGCGGCCTAGCGCAGGGATCTCATAGATGAGAAACAGGCCTTAGGGTGCTTTCACATCAGCGTTTTACGCTGATCGCAGCAGTTGTGGTGAAAAAAACGCCTCTGCCGCGATTACCGCATAACGGCCGCACTTGCGGTTCACCTGCGGCAAGCCGCATGCAATGTCTATGGGGCTTGCTGCAGGTGCGGTAAGTGCGGTACAGTTGTGGCTTTGGCACTTGCGGCAGGTGCGGCCGCGAAAAAAACGTGGTATGCTGCGTTTTTTTCACGGCCGCACCTCCCGCAAGTGCCGAAACCGCACTTGCCGCACCTGCCGCACACTTACCGCAAGCCCCATAGACATTGTATGGGGCTTGCCGCAAGTGAACCGCAAGTGCGTCAGTTATGTGTTAATTCCGCAGTTGCGTTTTTTTTCACTGCAACTGCCGCGATCAGCGTTTACCACTGATGTGAAAGGGGCCTTAGTGTAATTTTACTGTTCTAAAAATAATGTACCTCTCTACACTTATCAGCAGGTTGTGTGGCCTTAGTTTTGTTTGTCTTTTTAAATCTACCTCTAGCCACTGTGCAGCTGAGACTGTGGCTAAAGTTTTTAATAAATGATATTATAATAATATTTAAAAATATTTTGGGCTTAATCTCTCCCAAACCTGTTACTGCACTGCAGCAGGCCATGTGTGGCTAAACTAGAACAAGCTCTATTTCACTATGTACCAGTTAGTGTTTGCTTAATCCACAAAAACACTCTGTTAATCCACTGCCCAAGGCTCTTAAAAAAAGGGTCTGTGAGGGCACTCAGCATACAGGCAGTCTAATAATCTTCTGAGCAGTCTCTGTATATATGCCATGTAATAATCTGCACTTTTGAGTGTGCCAATGAGAAGAACATCAAATAGGGGATGTAGCTTTGGTGGTGCTACTGCTTTTGGAGCTGCTTTAGGGCAATGATGTTAGCACTGTTGCTTTGCAGCCCTGGGTTCACATCCCATGAAGGAAAACATCTGCAAGGAGTTTGTATTTTCCACCAGAGATTTTGTGGGTTTCCTCAAGGTTCTCCAATTTGCTTCCACAATCCAAAAGTCATACTGACCTTAGATTGTGAGCTCCAGTGAGGACAGTGTTGTTGATGTATGTAAAGTGCTGTGGAATTAATGGTGACAAAAGTGAATAAATATTATTATTATCTGTGCCTAATATGCAATAACATTAAACACCTTCCTATGGAAAACGCAGGCCACAGACTTTTCCTCATCACTTCATAGGGCAACCTGCCTACCTGCAAGCACATGATGTGCCAGAAACAGTACCACCACCACCAGCATGACTTACTATCTCCACACAGTCCCATGGACATTTTCAGCTCTCTATCCTAAAATCTACCTGCAAGCCTTATAAATGTAGCTGGTATTAGATCCTCTACTGGAGCTGACAATTTGGTCCTGAAGGGGAACTACTAAAAGAGACGATCTAACAATCGGTGCTCTGCTCAAAGCACAGTGTGGGCACCTGAGGACCATGGGTATATTTGTTTAACATTACACCCTTTCAAATCAGCCAAGCAGTGCGTGCCCCAATAATTCCGTCTCCAGTCACTTCTTGTTTTGAGCACTCTGCTGGCTGAGGTTTAGTGGCCCATGAAATGTAAAATTGGTGTTTTGGGGCGGAGCTTGGGCAATCTTGGCTGTCAGTGTCAAAAGGTAAAAGAGGCTATTGAGGGGTCTTCTTTAAAATTGGGTGTTTTCTCCATCAGATCTCGGTCAATCTGGGCTGTGAGGTTCAACAGTGAAAAAAGGCTGTTATTTTTTTTTTATAAATGGGTGCTCTTTGTTGTATCTCAGGAAATCTTGGCTGTTAGGGTCAACTGTATTAACAGGCTCTGCAGTGGCTTTTTTAAAAACTGATGCTAAGGAAGTGGGAGAATCACTTCAACATAGGCTGTGGGGACGTATGTGCCTTCTTGTGCTGCTTTGAGTACTCCGCAAGCATAGACAGCTATTGACTCACATGGACATCTTGATCACAAGTCCAACTTCAAGCTTTTTAAAAGCAGAAGCTATAATGTCTGCTATTGAAGTTGACAATTTGTTTCTGAGGGTGAAATGCAAAAACAGGCTTTCTGCAGATTATACTTGAAAGGAAAAAATGGAGCAACATAGGGTTTACCCGTATAGAGAAACAATTCAATTAACAAGGTAAAGACTCATAGTGCTGTGTAAAGCCACAACCACTGTTTGCACATAGGGTATCACCTTAATATGACGGTCTCAGCAGTAACCAATATGGCAGAAATCCAATATCAAGTTTTAGAGAAAATGGGTTTAAATACCAAGCTCCCGTCCACCAAATAAATTATTCTTCCACAATGTTGCTTATACGGGACATGCAATTTATTTCAATGTGTTTCAGGGCATGCAAGCCCCTTCTTCAGGAAAAAACACAGATGTACCATCTGTGATTGGTGCATCTGTGATTTTTCCTGAAGAAGGGGCTTGTGTGGCACCCTGTACCAGGAGGCCACAGGCTTCTCTGGGATACTGAAGGATTTCCCACAGCGAGTAAATTACTTTCAGCCAACACCTTCCACCCCAGGCCTGTAGTGGGGGCCCAACTGGTTGCCTTAAGCCTGTTCCCCCTATAAATACAGGTGCTGGGGGCGGAGTCAGACAGAGTGTGTGCAGACGCTAGAAGAGATGCAGGAGCTCAGAGACTTGTGAGCTGAACTGATACTGGAGCCGCTCTAGACCCGAACCAGTACACACCAAAGTCAGTGGAGGACTCGCAGAGTAGGGATCGAAGGCAGAGGCGAAAAACACTTTACGGGGGACAGAGGAGTCATACCGACTCACCCCACCAGAATACCGGTCACTGGATCTTGAGTCTGCAGGGGACAGAGGAGATAGACCCAGCAGAGAAACCAGCATCCCAAGGAGGCTTAGCTTCCCAGACACCCGCAGCACCAACAGTTGAGAGCCAGGGACCATAGAGGTAGACGGCGGTGGCCCAAGAGAGAGCCCTCAGTGCAGCAACCCAGGTGTGGAGAGAGAAAGAAATAACAGTACGGCTAGGTTCCATGCTTGCCAGACTTAGAACGAGAAAGCTAAATCAGGAGGCCTACAACCCTACTCGCTGTGGAGATCTCAAAGTGTTTTCCTTCACTTCGGACGTGTGTACCTGTAACCAGTCATCAGTAAAGGTACCAAAAGACTTTAATGTGTGCATGTCCCTCCTTCCATTCATTTTGCACCGCACCGCCTGCGCTCCCCTACTCCAACCCTGTACAGAAACGACTGTGCTCCCCTACTACAACCTTGTGCAGCAACGACTGTGCTGCGATACTCCACACCTGCCGCCTCCCAGCCTGATCCTAAGTTAGGACCGGGCGGGGGGAGCAAATCCAGGGACTGGGGAGAGGGCATCAGGGAGCGGGGAGCGCAGCAAAGAGCAGGAAAGACGGTGGTGAAGTCTTCTTCTGACCGCCGCCTTCCCGCCTGTGTCTTTTGTTCCCCGCTCCCGCCGCTGCGCTCCTCCCTCCCTGTAGTTGTTCCCCCCGCCCGATACTAACATTAAAACATATTTTATATTCATTTTCAATGGTGTTCGACGGTGTTCGATGAACTTTCGACGAACATTTGACGAACACACTGCAAATTCGACGAATCGAATTCGAACACCGGGTGGTGGATCATCTCTAATCTTCAGCTATTTTGGCTGCTAGCGTAAACTGGAAAAAGCAGCCTTTTTAAAATTGGCTGCTTACTCACATATAATACACTACGTAGTGTGAGGAGGCAGTGTTCCAACTACATGTTTGGAGAATGTGTCGACATACAGTATATGTGAACACACTGAGTGATGGTTTGGCTCCATGTATTTCATGAGCTGTCTTGAACCTGGTCCACTCTTAATCATGGCCCCATTACCTAAAACAAACAATCACAACAGAGTGCAATTACATTATTCATAAAATGGTTGGCTGCTTTAAACAATCATGTTTTTCAAAATAAATGCTTTGGGTTCCTGGGACACTCACTCAGCAGCTTTAGAGTGCTCAAAGACAAAAGGCTTGGGATGTCAGTAGCAAGACTATCTGCAGGACCACCGCCATGATCAGAAATATGATGACATGCTTTTTAACTGCAACTGCAAAAGGTTGTACAAAAAGATCAGAAAATTAGGCTCTGTAGTGGGAACTGGGAATACAGGCTTTGTAAGAGGCTTTAATTAACTTTCTTGCTTTATGGGCAAACTGTAAATTCCATATTGTGTGGGTGACAGTTACAAATGTAAAGTTTGTTTGTTTACTTGCTGTGTAACCATGATTGTTACGTTGACAGAACCCCTTAATGTAATGACATTTTCATGTCCTGCTCTTACCAAAATTTGGCTTCCATCCACAGACCTCCTAGTCCTTACTACGACCATTTTACAGCCATTTTTTAGGGTCCTTATTGGCTTGAACGGGGTTCATCATTCAGGGTCTAGCTTGGGTCAAGTTCGGTCCCCAAACCAAACTTTTTTTCTAGTTCGGCCAGCTAGCTAAACTCGAACATCCACAGATCCGCTCATTACTATTTATAATATTATATTATAGTATACTTTATATTGTCTTACAAACACTATGGATTTCCAAATTTAGTCAAGTAGGTCTATGATTTATTTAGCAGCGCTAATTATCATATATCACTTATTTGCGAAAATGGGAGACATTTCCTCCTGTACTTGCAAAGAAGATCAAAAGATCAAAAAACTGTGACTGACTCCAGAACATCGTAATTCGCTAGTTTTGTCTGGCCCTTATTTACCTAAATCGTAGACTTCTCTTAGACCCTACTGCATTAACCAGGAACATATGGAGGTTATGTTCTATGAAATTCCTTGGTGCCCACCTGTTCTGTCAAACTTCAGGAGCTTATCACTCCCAGGATACCGGAATGCAGAGGAACATTGCACTTGTGAAGAACAAGCAATAGACAACCTTTTTAATGCTGTTATAGGGGTATCTGGTAACTGCATGAATGCAAAAGTGGTGATTTTTACATCTGGCAACAAATGTGTTAGTTTTTTTTATCAGCAAGGAGCTTATCCTTGTCACAAAATAGGCTGACACTTTTTCTGTGCAGTGCTATTGTGGCACCCTACCATTACAGGTAGCCACAGAACCACCTAAAGCATGGAAGGCTTTCCACAGTAGGTACACCTCACACATACAACACCTTCCACCCCAGGCCTGTAGGGGGAGCTCCACTTGCTGCCCTTAGGCAAGAT
The DNA here is from genome assembly GCA_033576535.1 of Allobates femoralis. Classification (NCBI taxonomy): domain Eukaryota; kingdom Metazoa; phylum Chordata; class Amphibia; order Anura; family Aromobatidae; genus Allobates; species Allobates femoralis. The sequence continues at coordinate 699,528,685 of JARQOC010000003.1, read as the reverse complement.
CCCCTATAAATACAGGTGATGAGGGCGGAGTTAGGCAGAGCAATTCCAGGGAGGACTGTGAAGAGTGAGACAGAGTGTGTAGTTCCAGAGAGGACAGTTAACACGTCCTGGTTTGTCGGAGCCGTGCTAGGCTCGAGCCAGTAGACTAGCCTAGCTAGTGTGAGGGCCTGAGAGTGAGGTCGAAGGCAAGGCATGAGAAAGACAGAGTAAAGGAGCAGATTGGGGGCAGAGGTTCACCCCAGTAAGCAACCCGGACACCGGACTCCGAGTCTGCAGGAGAGCATCAAGACCAGTGGAAAACACCAGTTCACCAAGGAGACTCCAGTCTCCCAGACACCCGTAACACAACCAACAGGGGAGCCAGGGACCACAGGAGAAATTAAAGCGGTAGCTCACACACAGGTGAGAGAGAGACACAGAGGAGGTCAGGCCTAGTTCTACACAGGTCAGAGGACTTCACCGAGGAAAAAGAGACAAGGAGGCCTTATTCAACACTCACTGTGGAAATACAGAAGTGCTTTCCGACAATCTGGAGCATACCTGGACAGTGCCTGCTGTAACACCGGTAAAGGTACAGAAACGATTCCCAGTGTGTGTGTCTGTTTGTCTATCCCTGAACCTGTCCGGCCTAGAGAATGTAGCAGCGGACCAGCTGTCTGACCGCCTCCCTGTGCAAATCCCCGTCACCTCATCACTGCCCCAGGGACCCCGCTCCACCTGTGGGGAGCAGTACTACTCAAGCTGCCCGGCCATCATCCCTGGAGGTCTGCAGCAGTGCTAGTGCCTTCACCAGATTCCACAGGTGGCATCACAAACTTTATTGTTTTTATTATTTTTCCCTTTTACCCAGTGACCCCCAGGGTTACGGGCCCGGGCACCGGCCACCGAGACATCACCCCAGCACTCACGCCCGGATACCGAGTTCCCAAAGACCCCTGGGCGGGTCACTATCAAAGAAAGACTGTAATGTTAGACGCCCCATTGACTAAAAAATTTAAGTTTACAGTTCTGGGAAAATTACAACAGGAGCAAATATTTTTTTTTACAAATTGTTCACATTTTTTACATCTTATATAATCAAAATCCAGTACATGTTTGATATCACAGTAATTGTACTGACCTGGAAAATCATATTGACTAAATATTTTAATTGTATAATCATTTCCATAAAAGCAAAACCCAAAAATCATTTGCTGCATTGTGCTTTTATTTTTTGCAATTTCATTACACTTAAGGCCCAGATACACACACAGAAAATTGTGCAGAGATTGTTCACAGATCTCTGGTTGCAGTGAAATCATGGACACATTTTTCCATTTTGTGGCCGTGTACAAATGTAACAATGTGTCCATGATTTCACTGCAACCAGAGATCTGCACAATTATCTGTGTGTGTAACTGGGCCTTTACACTTTTTTTCCTATTTTTCAATATATCAGATGATAAAATGAAATACTTCATTCCAAGTATAACAAGCCCTTCAAAATCCATCCCTTATATGGCTATGTTAATGGAAAAATAACAAAGGCATGGCTCTTGGAACCAACGGGGGAAAAAAAAAAAGTGTACAAATGGGTAATCGCCATGTCAGGAAGTGATTCAACAAATATAGATGTTAATTTATTAGACAAATATAAAAAATTAATAGTTTTGAACTATTTAAGTAAACTTTAGCGTAAACACCAAAAAATGTAGTTTTCTACATGTGTAAATCTTTTGCTCAAGTGTGCTACTCTTAGCTCAAGCCAGCTAGTGCGTAATTATAGGAAATATAATATAAGCACTGGGAGATCACAAAATAGATAATGATGACAGAAGAGTGCAGTTTTTAAAGGTTATGAAGGACAAATGATTTTTATGAGCTGCCAGAATGAGTGAAACTAACGTTCTACCTGCGTACTGAAGGCACCCTGGAAGGGGGAGGTTAGGAGAGTGGGAATGTGAAACTGCGCTTTTGCATTCATTAGTGAAGTTGGGATCATTGTTGGGGTTGAGAGTTATGCAGTCTGCGTCTTTCCTCTTCATTAATAGAGTTATATTTATGAACGTATTTGACAGCCCGGTGTATCCTTTCTTTGATGGGTGAGAAGTTTGCTGTTTTTGCAAGCTATCACAATCTGCAAAACATATAAACAGCTATTTTGTGTCACCAGGTGATTTATATATGCATAATTCCTCATTATCTTTCAGTTTTACCTTAATTTATATGACTTACATTGCTATATCTCATTATCTAGCAGCACCTGTGCACTTGGTAAAGAGATATGAGAAAATTATACATAAAACAATGGGAATTATGCATGAGGTTTTAGGAAAGTGTTGCTTAGCCGAGTTGTTGCCAAGAGATCAACTTTCGAACAAGAAACTTGGTGGAAATTATTCTGATATACTGACACTGTGGCAAAAAAACAACTTATGTAAAAAACATAATTTAAACATTAAAAGGGTACAAAGCCCTTATTGGCCATCTTCCATTGGGAGCGTGCACATGTGAGATGATCTTTTCTATAGGTGTACTACATCCTATATTGTAAAGGAATAAATAACGAGATAGGGTGGGAGTAGATGCCTTTATTTATGATGATGTGAAACTAGAGATCCATCCTGATATCTTGAGATGAATACTTTGATGCAAATACACTTGTGCCCATCGTTATTCTAAATGCAGTCTGCTGATTCCAGTGTTATCCATCCCACCTGAAAGTCCATCCAAACTACCTCTTCATCACACTTCATCAGACATGTGGACTCTACAACCTTCTTCATATTCACCATCTAGAAATTCCTGATTATGTTAATGTTGTTTGATTCATATATACTTTACTAGAAAGTTCTGGAAAATAATAGCTAATAGCTAAGCTTTCCATTTTATATTAATGTATCTAGATGTGAAGCTTCTCTCTCACACACAAATCTTCCACTTTCTAAGTGCCTCTTCCACATGTATAAAGTTCAAGATGTCTGGCATATCTTACACCTCAAAGAGAGAGACTCCACCTATTTCCCATCTAAAAACTCCTGCTACGCTAGTACAGATTTTTTACACAATAAAACACTACTGGTTGGAGTTGTTGCAAAATCTATGATAAATTCCTCTTAGATCTTTCATAAACACCTAGACATCGGGGCTGGAATCAGGTGTGCTCTTAATATTGTTCCTGTGAGTATATTATAGAATTTACACATAGACTTACTATAGACATCCACATCGAGTGAAACAAGTACTGATCCCATCATCAATTTTCAAAAGAAATATATTCCTAAGAGTGCTATTGACATGAATTTCTCACCAGATGTCAGTAACAACCCATCCACACAGTTAAAGAAATCAAACGATAGATGTCCATAAATTTAGTGATGCGTAATAATGAGAATTGACACAAGCACTTGCTGGCCCTTTTGCCTTCACTCTGCGGTCCAGCTCACCTCAAACCATCTCGATTGGGTTCAGCTCTGGTGACTGTGGAGGCCTGGTCATCTGGCATAGCACCCCATCACCATCACACCTCCTCCTTCATGCTTCACGGTGGGAACCAGACATGTAAAGTCCATCCGTTCACCTTTTCTGCGTCGCACAAAGACATGGTGGTTGGAACCAAAGATCTTAAATTTAGACTCATCAGACCAAAGTACAGATTTCCACTGGTCTAATGTCCATTCCTTGTGTTCTTTAGCCCAAACAAGTCTCTTCTGCTTGTTGCCTGTCCTTAGCAGTGGTTTCCTAGAAGCTATTTTTCCATGAAGGCCTGCTGCACAAAGTCTCCAGTTGTTGTAGAGATGTGTCTGCTGCTAGAACTCTGTGTGGCATTGACCTGGTCCCTAATCTGAGCTGCTGTTAACCTGTGATTTCTGAGGCTGGTGACTTGGATGAACTTGTCCTCTGCAGCAGAGGTGACTCTTGGTCTTCCTTTCCTGGGGTGGTCCTCATGTGAGCCAGTTTCTTTGTAGCGCTTGATGGTTTTTGAAACTGCACTTGGGGACACTTTCAAAATTTTCCCAATTTTTCGGACTGACTGAGCCTCATTTCTTAAAGTAATGATGGCCACTCATTTTTCTTTACGTAGCTGCTTTATTCTTGCCATAATACAAATTCTAACAGTCTATTAAGTAGGACTATCAGCTGTGTATCCACCAGACTTCTGCACAACACAACTGATGGTCTCAACCCCATTTATAAAGCAAGAAATCCTACTTATTAACCTGACAGGGCACACCTGTGAAGTGAAAACCATTTCCGGTGACTAGCTCTTGAAGCTCATCAAGAGAATGCCAAAAGTGTGCAAAGCAGTAATCACAGCAAAAGGTGGCTACTTTGAAGAACCTAGAATATAAGACATATTTTCAGTTTTTTCACACTTTGTTGTTAAGTATATAATTCCACATGTGTTAATTCATAGTTTTGATGCCTTCAATGTGAATCTACAATTTTCATAGTCATGAAAATAAAGACAACTCTTTGAATGAGAAGGTGTGTCCAAACTTTTGGTCTGTACTGTACATGCTAATGTTTCTGTGTATACTTCTTTATCATTTTCTGGTACAATATGTTTTTATCTCAGGTTACACTTTGTTAAAACAGTCCCTGCTACTAACTGCATAAAGATGCTTGGACGCTATCACAACTTTCTCACTTTTTCACTCCTATCCAAGCCTCCATTCTGTAATCTAAAATGAGACAAACTCAAACAGTCACAAACATAACAAATCACAAGAAATACTGTCACAAAAAATGTTGGAGAGCTCCACATAATCCTAAAGTGAATGCCTTTAATCCTTAAAGGAAACATGTCATGTTAAAAAATGCTCTTCCCTGTAGATATGGGGTTAATCTGAAGGTTAAAAGCATTCTGAACCTGCCCGGCACTGACACTTAGAGCTCGGCTACTGGGGAAAAATGAACTTTATTCCTTCTTCCAACATTTGACTTCCAGTCATAGAGGTAGTGCCGTCATGGGTTTAGTCACCGCTCAGTATATAGTGAATAGCAACTGTAAGCATGCCTTTGGCACTGACTGACAGCAAGCTCAACACAACACACTGTGGTAAATGAACTTGCACCAGCGTCACCCTTATGACTGGAAGCCGAATGCTATCAGGAGAAATAATGTTCATTTCCTTAAGGTAGTGGGGCTTGAAGTGTGGAACCAGGCAGTTTCAGAAATCTTTAACCTTCCCAACAAGTTTATGTCATGGTCACGGTAGGAAAGGGTTCCTGCAAAATGACATAAATTAATGTTATAATGATCACATGGGCACAAGAGCTTGCATCAAGAACTTGGCATACGTAATAGCCAAGCTACAGCTGTCAAAGCACTGGATAGTCACCACACTGTTCCTGATATTTTAAATTCCTAAATACTTCAATCAACAGTGATTGCAGCATTTTAGGGGCTGGAGAAGGAGTTTGTAATATGATTATGGGGGCCAGATTGTTGACATGGAAACCCAAAGTCATTATGATGACCTTTGGATCAAGCAGCTATGGCAAGCCTGTTGGACTATGCTATGCATGGTCTAAGAAGCGATCTGTCAGTGCTGCATTAACAGGTATGATGTACTGCAGTGCTGATGCATTGCAATATATTATACCAGCGATTAGAGTAATAAAAGTTAATCTCCCATACAGGGACTAACTAAAAAAATGAAAATAAAAAAAAGTTAAATAATTGTTACAATATCTAAAAAAAAATCTGAAAATACTGAACAAACAACTGAAAAAAGTATTGTACCAATAAATATGTATATTTATGTAAAAAAAAAATATTTTTTTAAATGTAAATATATTGAGTATCATTGTGTTCAGACCAACCTAATATATATAAACTATCACCCTAGTTAACCACTTTGGTAAAAACTATAAAATAAATGTTAAAAAAATAGCAGAAACTACAGTGGCATGCAAAAGGTTTGCCACCCATGGTCAAAATTACTGTTATGGACAGTTAAGCAAGATAAAGATGAAATGATTTCTAAAAGGAATAAACTTAATGATGAAACAATTCCATTGTGTTTTAGCAAAAAATAAATATTTAGTCTTTAACATTTTAAAGATACAAAAAGCAAAACGGGCCAGTGAAAACATTTAAGCCCTCTTGGAGATTTGTATCAGATAACTTTGAACAAGGTTTCAGACCTTAAATAGCCTTTTAGTGTTATGGCTTTTTCACTATAATCATTAGGAAATACAAGGTGGTGAAAATTTTACAGCTTTATAGAAACACAGACTCATATAACCTTTTGTGCCAAAAAACAACAGTCATGGGTTCTTCTAAGCAGCTTCCTAGCACTCTGAAAATGAAAATGGTGAAGGCCCACAAAGCAGGAAAAAGCTACAAGAAGGTAAGCAAAGCATTTTAAGTAGCCCTTTCCTCAGTTTGAAATGTAATTAAGAATTGGCAGTTAACAGGAATAGAGGAGGTCAAGATAAGGTCTGGAAGACCAATCAAAATTTCAATGAAAGCCTCTCGTAGAATTGCTAAAGAGAGAAATCAGAACTCCCTCTTGACAAAAAAGACCTTTAAAAAGATTTAGTAGACTCTGGAGTTGTGGTACTTTGTTCTACTGTTAAGAGACACCTGCACAAATATGGACTTCATAAAAGAATCATCTAAAAAAAAAACCTCTCCTGGGTACTAACCACTAGCTCCAGAAATATGGAAAAGAACATCTAAAAAAGCCTGATGCATTTTGTAAACAAGTCCTATGGACTGATCAGTTTAAAAAATAACTTATTAGCCACAATGATCAAAGGTACTGTATGTGTGGGCATAAAAGTGCACAGAATTTCAGGAAAAGAATATCTCACCAACCATTAAGCATGGGGGTTCATCAATCATGTTTAGGTGGTTATGTTGCTGCCAATGGCACTGTGGACATTTCACAGGTAGAGAGTAGAAAGGATTCAGTGAAATCTCAACAAATGCTTGATGCAAATATGATGCCATCTGTTAAAAAGTTGAAGTTGAAAAGAGAATTGCTCCCACAAATGGATAATGATCCTAAACATGCATCAAAATCCACAATATACTACCTCAAAAGGCGCAAGCTGAAAGTTTTTCAATGGCCTTCACAATCCCCTGCACATCATTGGAAATCTGTGGCTAGATCTCAAAAGAGCAGTGCATACAAGATGGCTCAGGAGACTCACAGAACTGGAAGACTTTTCCAAGGAAGAATGGATAAAAATCTCTCAAACAAAAATTGAAAGACTCTTGGCTGGCTGTAAAAAGTATTTACAAGCTGTGAGTGCTACACTGTACTAACCTTGCAGGATGCCCAAACACCATGTACATCGTTCCATTTTCCTTTTTGTAATTTTTAAAATGTTAAAGATTAAAATATATTTTTTTTTGCCTAAAATACAAAGTATATGTGTCATCTTTAACTTTATGTATTTTAGAGACAATTTCAACTTCAATTGTTTAACTGTTCACAATAGCAGTAATTTTGACCAAGTGTGCCCAAATTTTTGCATGCCACTATATCTTTTCTCATCATATAGCAGACAAAAAGTGGTTTAAAATTAGATAAAAAAAAAGTCACATGTAAATAAAAATGATATTAGTGAAAAAACACAACCATACAGCTCCATCAGCAAAAAGTACAAAAAAGCTATAGCTCTTAGAATTCAGAATTGCAAAAACTGTTTTTGATCTATAAATTTGTTTCTATGGTGTTAAAGTGGCAAAACATTAAAAAAAACTATATAAACGTGATATGGCTGTACTCGTACTGACCTGAAGAATAAAGCTGTGTTATCAATTTCACAACACAGTGAATGTTGTAAAATATAGAAAAAAACTGAATTCCTGTTTCTTCTTGATTCTGCCTCACAAAAAGCTGAATAGAAAGCTAATAAAAAAAATTACATGGGCCAAAATAGTACCAATATAACCCTAATGGTACCTTTACACGCCGGTGTCGGAGACAATTGTACCTTTTACCTTCAAAACACCGCGAAGTGGCAGCGTGTAATTCAGGTTGTTGCCACCCGTCTCCTTGGATACCTGTTTTCCAGCCGTGCTGAAAAACAAGCATGTATAAACCCTATGGTAGCGGCGTGTAATCGGGGCACAGGTACGGTATATGAGTTACCTGGGGCGTGCTACAGCGTCATGTATACCACGCCCCATAAGCTATCATTGGTGGGGACTACTGTGTACCCATTGGCTGTCCCTGCACAGGGCGGCATATTTAACGAGCTGACCAGTCACACTACACATTTGTTATAGCGTCATGTATTAGCCAACCTCCCTGCGCTGGCTGGCCAATCATGATGTTATTGCATTGTCCAATCACTGTACAAGTGCCGCGTAATACACAACTTTGTCACGCCTATGTAGTTACGGCGCACAATATGTACGCCCATTTTCCCTTGTGGTAGTGGCGTGTAAATCAGGGAAGGTGCTCCACAGCAGGTAACCTGCGGCACCTGTCGGTACTTCCAGGGATCGAAAAAGCCTACTGTGGAGCACCTTGTGGTGGCATGTAAATGCGGCATCAGGTACCGTTAGGAACCGTTGAAACGCGCGCGTGCACGTGCGATACATAGTGGTTTCTACCTTTTGGTAGCGGCGTGTAAAGGTACCATAATGTGTAGCAACACATCCTTCAAAAACCCACACACAACTCTGTCAGCAGAAAAATAAAAAACCTGTAGCCTTTAAAATCTAGTGTTGAATAAAAAACATTAATTCTATAAAAGGGTTTATTTTTAGTGTAATAGTAGCCAAACCTAACAAAAAACATGATTAGGCTAGGGTCACACATAGCAATCTGTTTTTGGAAGTGTTTTCCATGACCAATCTGTTTTTTGGGGTGCTTTTTGAGCCTCCTGTGCCCCTGAAAGTTTTTGGACTTAGGCTAGGGTCACACTTTGAAGTGTATTTGCGTTTACCGCATCCACATCAGGATGCGGTAATCACAATTACCTTCACACACATTTAAGGAACAAAATGTGTTCCTAAGCCGGAATCCGGCAACCGGATTGGTCTGAATGTGCATCCGGTTGCAGGGATGAACAAAGGGTTAATGTTGTTAAAAGATGTGGGCAACATGTCAGTAGGGAGTGCCCACCCCCTCTACAGACATGCTGATGACATAGGTCGGCATAGGAAGGGTTAATCACATTTATTTTACAGGCAGCTATTGCCAGCTTTTAATTAAACTAATGGTCACCGGGTGCTGCTCTCTTATACAGTAGTTCTATGGCAGCAGCACTGTCATAGACTTACTGTTTAAGCTTTCAGGACCTTGGAGAGCAGCAGACACAGTGAATACAATGTGCACTGTATCTGCTTCACTGACAGGAGCCCCCAAACATTTAGTTTAATTAAAAGCAATAGCCACCGCCTGTAAAATAAATGTGATTAACCCTTCCTATGCCGACCTATGTGGTCAGCATGTCTGTAGGAAGGGTGGGCATCCCCTACAGACATGTTGCCCACATGCATTCTTATTAGTTAACCCTTTGTTCATCCCTGCGGCAGCATGGATGAACAAAGCCGCAGACTTCCGCAGGCACTCACATATGCCTTACGGCAGCCGCATTGGCTCCCATAGGAGCCCATTATAACAAATCTGCTGCGGCAGGGATACCGCTCCGAAAACTGCAGCCTGCATGATTTTTCACGCAGGCTGCAGATCCGGAGCCGGTAACCGGATGCTTGTAAAGCAATCCGGCTACCATAATGGGCTCCTATGAGGAGCGTTTCCTGCTCCGGTTTTGAGCTTTTTAAAAGCTCAAAACCGGATCAGGTTTAAAAAAAAAAAAACTAAAGTGTGACCCTAGTCTTAGTCATTTTTTGCCAAAAGATGCTAAAAAAAACGCATCCATTTTTTAAAGCACCAAAAAAAGGATCCGTTTTTCAATAGGGCCCCATGTTAAAAAAACGGATCTGTTTTTAAACGGCACCCAAAAACGTTGGAAGCAACGTTTTTGGGTAAAAAACGTTCCTAGCAATGATTTTAGGTGCAGAAAAAAACGGACAGGGTGTTTATTACATCTAATCCATTTTTCCATCAGTTCTTGGACTTAGAAAAAAAAAATGCAAAAACTGATGCCAAAAACGGACCAAGGGCTTATGTGTGACCCTAGCTTAAATCTGGTATAGCACTTACACCACTGCAGCATAAAAAATGGTAATGAATAGTGATGTGCGAGCAGTAAAATGCTCAGGTGCTCGATGCTTGGGTCGAGCATATCAAGATGCTCGGGTGCTCGACTCGGGCACCGAGCTCAATGTTAACCTATGGGAAACCCGAGCACCCCCAGCAGTCTGCATAAACCCTAAAAAAGTCACAAATGTATAAGAACAGTGCACAAATGACATGGGAACAGCATAGGGAAAACTCCTTTTAGCATTTCTGACAACCAGGTCACTGCTGTGAACAATGTTGTCTGAGTATTACGCCACTTTTAAGGACTCACAATAAAACCTCCAAAAAGTTAACCAAAATGGATTTTCCTGGGGAAAATGTTAAGGGCTCATATTCACTTGTGAGACAGTGATGGTGTATTTTTTTTTTATTATTACATTAATGATTTTTAAAAAATAAATTGGAAGGCACTCTGATGCCCCTTGGAAGAGACGTGGAGGAGGACCTCATTAAATAATGTACGTTCCCACTATTAGGAAGTGGGTCTTCCACCCCAGGGTTGTGGACCAAACCCCAGGGTCCAGGAGCAGTGTCTGTGGGTGACACCACTGCTTATTCCACTGTTGTGCTTGCAAACCATTCTCCTGTCCATAGTGCATGCGAAGATGCCTCCTGTCCTGCACCTGTCGTTGCACAATCTAAAATACCATGTCCACGTCCTTGTTCCAGAACAGCACTTAGTTGTCCAGTCCTTGGAACACAAGTGCAAATACACAGCCAATGCCCCACAGGCCACACTACTGAATTTGCACATTTTGCTATTGCTTGCGCTCAAAATGTCGCCTTTTAGGCTAGTTGAGACAAGAGTATTCCGCAACCTGATGGCGGCAGCCATCACTTGTTATTCGGTCCCAAACCGCCACTATTTCTCCTAGTGTACCATCCCGGCATTACACAAGCACGTGTGCCAAAACATTAGCCGTGCCCTCAACAATGCAGTTACTGAGAAGGTCCACCTAACCACAAATAGGGTATAATGGTGTGCACACCGCGTAGGTGGTGAGTGGAGGTGCCAACTAACAGGATTTCTTCAATCCCAGTAAATACAAATATGGATACAAAGTTGCACACTCCTTTAGATGTTTTTGATGCAAGGTTTATTATGAACAGATAATGACCACAGATGTCAACGCGTTTCGGCTTTAACCAGGAATGAGCCATTCCTACCAGGACTCTGACGGGGGCGGACCTATCACTGAAAGAAAACCGTGCTGAAAAACGCCTATCCCCATTTGGGAATTATTGAAATATAGCAAACCACCTTAATCGAGCGTTCGCCACCAAGGAAAGACGCCTCTTTCCAATTTTATCCTAGAACATTCCATGACCTACACCTGCCAATTGTCGTGATCAAGGCTTTGGTTAAAGCTGAAACGCGTTGACATCTGTGGTCATTAACTGTTCATAATAAACCTTGCATCAAAAACATCTAAAGGAGTGTGCAACTTTGTATCCATATTTGCACCTAACCACAAACACATTGACAAGTGCTTGTGGGCAGGGACGGTACATCTCGCTGACGGCACACTGGGTTAACATAGTGGAAGCCGGGAACCCGTCGGACCTTGGGTTGGAACACAACCCCCTGACGCCAAGGATTGCGGGCCCTATCTCAATCAGGGTTGCCTCCCACGGTCTACAGCTGCTGCATGTCATCCTCCTCAGCCTCCTCCTCCTTTTCAGCCTCCACTTCAGTCACAAGCTGGAAGCCCTGCAGCATTTCATTGGCCAAGCGGCAACAGGCTGTGCTGAAGCTAACATGCGTAGCTGACAAACTGCACAATGCTGAAGAGTTCTGGACAGCTCTGAAAGAGCAGGCAGATCTGTGGCTCATACTGTTGAACCTACAGCCAGGCATGGTCGTGTGTGACAATGACCGGAAACTGGTGGCAGCTCTGAGGCGAGGCAAGCTCACACATGTATGTGGTTCAGCAGTTTCTTGAAGCCTACCCGGAGCTGTTGGATCTGCTCATCAAAATACGCTGCCTGTGTGCCCATTTTAGAAAGTCACCTACTGCTTCGGCTGCTTTGGCTGGGTTTCAGCAGCGTTTGCAGCTTCTGGCTCACAGACTGTGATGTCCCCACGTGTTAGAATCTGACACTGCTGATGTTGGTCGGCAGGGGCGGGCTGATGCTTTCAATACCGTGATGCAGATTTGTCCTGCCAGCCCTAGGTGAGGAGTGGGGTGGGGGGGTTTGGGGGTTGCTATCGGAGATTTTGATGAGCGGGGGGTGCTATCAGAGGTTTTGAAGACGGGGGTGTTGGGGGGGAGGGGGCTTCCTCTGTTTATCGGAGCTCAATCACATAGCTGTCAGGCGCCGGCCGGCCCATTTCTGTGGGGAGTGGCCCTAGATGAGGGCAATATCACCAGCCCACCAGCCCGGGGGGCACTTACCCCCCTGCCACCTGGGCCAGTCCGCCCCTGTTGGTCGGGATTTGTGATCAGAAGAGGGCAGTTGTTGACTACCAACATCGACAAGGCCATCGGTATTCGGTTCAGACTCCACACATAAGACCTCAGGAGTGGACATGGATGCCCGACATATGTACCATCCTCCACAACTTTGAGGACTCCACCAAGATGGTGAGCGGCAATGATGCCATCATTAGCGTCACCATTCCGCTTCTCTGTCTTATGAAACGCTCTCTGCTCAAAATCAAAGAGGATGCATTGCAGGCGAAGCATGATGAGATGGAGCAAGGAACCATATAGGGTGATTACTCACAGCCCACTCAGCCTCATCTCATCCCAATGTGGATTGGGGGACAATGAGGAGGAGAAGGAGGAGGAAGAAGAAAAGGAGCTAGTTTCATGCTCTATAGACAGTACTACCTGTAGAACAGTCATACTGTTCAGTGTGGATGGCCAAAGGACAGGAAGGAGGAGGAGAGCACGGTCAGTCATCCTCTTGGCAAGGACACGGAGGTCTTGCCTGTTACTAGTGTGGTGTGCATGGCTGACTTTATGTTACACTGCCTGTTCCGTGACCCTGGCGTTCTCAAAATTTTGGGAGACACTCATTACTGTTTGGTGACACCTTTAGACCCACGCTATAAGGAGAACTTTATTATTCCTCTTATTCCTGAGCTGGAGAGGTCTACAAAAATAGGACAGTACCAGGAAGGCCCTTGTTGCGGAATTATTGAAAAAATTCCCAACTGCTGGCGGCAGAGGTCACAGTTTGGTGGACAACCAAGGAGTACAGGCGAGAGAGACACAACTCCAATCCAGCAGAGGCAAGGGAACATTGTCAAAGATCTGGGAGAGTTTTCTCAGCCCCTCCCATGGCACAGGCTCTGAGGCGTGGGGTACTCTCACAAGGAGTACAAGGTTTGGGAAGATGCTGAAGGAGTACCTCGCCGACTGTACCAATGTCTTCCATGATTCCTCTTTGCCTTATAATTATTGGGTATCCAAGCTGGACACATGGAATGAACTGTCTCTCTATGTCTTGGAAGTCCTTGCCTGCCCTGCCGTTAGCTTTTTGTCAGAGCGAGTTTATAGTGCTGCAAAGGCAATTATTACTGATAAGCACACCTGCCTGTCAACTGAAAATGATAACCGGCTGACTCTTATCAAAATGAACAAGGGCTGGATTGGACCAGACTTCTCAACACCACCAAATGATAGCAGTGTAATATAAACTCAAAGCCAGTGTCTTTTTTGGGGAGGTATATTCCCATGCTCCTCTTCACCCCCACACATGGGTATATGCTTCCTTATTTTGGCTATTTGTTCTAGTCCTCCTCCTCCTCCTCATCCTCCACCACCATATCACCAGGGTGACCGTGGTCCATGATGCAACACCCACATAATATTTTTAAAGGGTGCTTATGATGCCCGTAAGAAAAAAAAATGTTATACAATATATTCATGTATAAACCTCGGGAGTAAATATTTGTCAGTCCATTCTTAGTCATTGGAATTATAAGTATAGGAGACCCGCTCCATTGTAATGGGAATGTTGTTGTTTTTATGAGGTCCTCTTCCATGTCTCTTCCTAGAGGCATTGGAGTGCCTCTCAATTTTTGGCAGCCCTACATAGGGCAACACTATGGGAGACCCACTTCCTAATAATGGGAATATTATTTTATGATGCCCTCCTCCACATCTCTTCCAAGGGGCATTGGAGTGCCTCCCAATTTTTGGCAGCCCTGCATGCTTTGCTGCCATGTGCCTGATCATGCTGGTAGTGGTCAAGCTCATAGTTTTTCTATCCCTGCTGATGCTGGCATGGCAGGTGGTACAAATGGCCTTTTTGGAATTATCAGCAGAGTCCTTAAAAAACAGCCAGACTCAGGAAGACCTAACAGTTGTACTTGCAACTTCTGTCGTGTTGGTGTTATGGGGAACGGTTGCCTGCTTTCTGTCTGCAGCCACCACACTGCTTCTTCCTGCCTGTTGGGGTGCTACACCTCCCTCCCCCTGTGCGCTGCTGTCCTCGCTCTACATGCCCTCCTGCCAGGTTGGGTCAGTTAATATATCATCCACCACGTCTTCTTCCACTTCCGCACCCTGGTCCTCCTCCTGACTTTCTGGCAAATGTGTCTCATCATCATCCATCTCTTGTGACGCTTTCCCGCCGTCGCCATCATGCGACCGTGGCTGCTCGAATATTTGGGCATCGCTACATGTACCGATCTCCCCCATTCAAGTGGAGCAGGCAAGAGGTTAGACTCTATAAATGGAAAAGTGAACAGCTCTTCAGAGTGTCCAAGCGTGGGATCCTACTCGGCATGGTGGGAGGAAGGAGGATCAGGGTGAGGAACATGTTGTCCAGACTCACGGCTACTGAGACTTGACTGTGTGGAAGACTGGGTGATTGTGGTGGAGGCAAACTGACTGGAAGCAATATCCACTATCCAAACAACAACCTTTTGACACTGCTCTGGGTTTAATAGTGGCGTGCTGCGGTCTCCTAGGAATTGATACTGGAAGGTCGGGCAAGAAGTTGTGGGTGTTTGTTGTGGCACAATTGTAGCTTGCCCATGGCCTCTGCCTCTGCATGCACCATCGCCATCATGTCCAGTTCCTCGTCCCTTGCCACGCGCCTTGCACATTTCAAATGGAGGAATATATACACTGCCTATATACACTGCCTCTATACACTGGATTAGTCCTGAAAAGGAGTTTAGTTTATACACTGCAGTCTGCTATATACCCTGCTTGTATACAGCTAGATTAATCCTGAAAAGGAGATTAGTTTACACACTGCAGTTTGCTACATACCATGCCTGTATAAAGATGCTAGATTAATCCTGAAAAGGAGTTTACAGAGTTTACACACCGCAGTCTGCTATATACCCTGCCTGTATACACCTAGATTAATCGTTAAAAGGAGTTTACACACCGCTGTCTGCTATATACCCTGCCTGTATACAGTTGACTATGTCAATTTAAGTGGATTCGGAACTTGAAATAAATTCAAAATGCTAATAAAAGTAGTAAAGCAAAAAAAAAAAAGGCAAAAATGCCAGGAGAACAAGCCCTAGTATGACACACCAACAACTAATTTGATGAGATGGCACATGAGATGACAGTAAATATAGGAGTATTAATACTATAACCGGACGCTTGAAGGATGACTACTCCTAAAAGAAAAGAAAAGTGTTATGGCCTCTTTACATGTCCCGATATCGTCGTCCAACTTCGATAAATAGTCACGTGGTTCGTGCGTTGGCGCCGATATCGTTTGTGCGTTGTATGGTGTAAATGTGCAATTCGATGCAAGAACAATGCCAAAACGATATCGGGGGAAAAATGAGCAGGCTCTCCAACTGCCCGATATTAGATGGACGATCTGGCAAGATCGTTCTGTGTGACAGCCCAACACCGACTTGGAGAGCAACTTCCCCTATTCACTCCCATGTTAAATGATCGTTCCCTGGCTCGCTCGTACAAGGGGGCGTAAACATCGCAGTTGTGTTGCCTGCTGATATCTCCCTGTGTGACAGCTCCTATGGGATCTTGGATTTCAGCCAAAAAACTGTGCGCTCCCGTGCCGTTGTATACAATATCGAAACAATGTTGGGACGTGTAAAGTGGCCATTACTGAGAAGTTAAGACATCCGTTATGGTAAAAGGATTCAATTACTGAAAGAATTCATAGCAGTAAAATGTGTTTACCACAAAAAAATGTGAATTTAAAACAGTTTGTGGATCTTCAAAATTACAGGTTTTCATTATTTCATCAACTTTTTACATTTTTATTCAACCTAAAAATATTAAATGTGTTGCTAAGGCTACCTTCACATTTGCGTTTGTGTCTGCATGCTGATGGCATGCAGACCCAAACGCAGTGCAAAGCAGTGCCATTTTGATGTGTCCGCAGCGGAGAATGTCCGCCTGCGGACACATCACTGTGCAGCCCTGCAGCCAATCAGCGGTGTCCAGGGGCAGAGATCAGCACCTGAGATCTCCTCCTCCCGGCCGCCGGTAAGCTCCGGGACATGTCGTCGGGGAGAACAGCTCCCGCGCCGACACCGAGAGGAGATGTCGGCGCGGGAAGATTCAAACAGCTGTCTAATCAGCTGTTTCTCCTCGCCGACATCGCTAGCAGATTACCGGCGGCGGGGAGGAGGAGATCAGCAGAGGCTGAGCTGATCTCCCGGTGGCCGTCGGTGAGCTCCTGTGACATCACCGCCGGCCACCGGGAGAGATTTCAATGGGTCCGCAGCGTTCTTCTGCGCTGTCAAGCGCAGAACACTGCGAACCCATTGAAGACAATGCATGTTTTGTGTGCTTGGGGACGCTTGCTGATCTTCCAAGGTCCCCGAGCGCACAAAAAATGCAACATGCTGCGTTCCGGGTGCGGATGCTGGACACCGGAAGGAGCAGATATCGTCCGCATCCGCACCTGAACGCAGCAAACGCAAGCACTATGCGTTCCTATGTTAAACATAGGAACGCAGTGCGCATGCGTTTGACTGCGTATGGGAACGCAGCATAATCTGCGTTCACATACGCAAATGTGAAGCCAGCCTAACTTATGTAAACTGGTGACTAAAGTTTATATTACCAATCATTAAACCTCCACACTAAAAGCCCAGTTAAACGCTACGATATCTGTAACGATATAGTTGCAACGTCACAGCTTTGGTGACGTTGCAGCGATGTCAAAACAACATTGTTATGTGTGACATTTACTAATGACCAACGATGAGGTCGTTCATCGTTGGTCGTTGGTAAATGACCTGGACCATAAATTTATCGTTGGTCTCTCGCTGGGTAGCTAGCATCGGCGCGTGTGACAGCGGGAGACCAACAATGAACAAGCTCCCAGCGTCGCACAGCAAGCGCAGGAAGCTGGTAACCAGGGTAAACATTGGGTAACTAAGCACCGCGCTCTGCTTAGTTACCCACTGTTTACCCTGGATACCAGCGTTCTTGCTGGTCCTGATCGCCGGTGAGTCTGCCTGTTTTACAGCTCACCAGCGATGAGATAACGATGTCCCAGCGACCCGATCGTTGGTCGGATCGCTGGGACATCGTACTGTGTATCGGGCCTTAAGTGTAGATGCCCATATAAAACAGTCTCTATATGATTACCAATCTGTTCATCAAAAAAATCATCAAAATCATTTTGGATTCTTGAGCATTTTTATTAAAGCTGTGATTGTCAGTTTTTGATTAACTGAAAGTCTCTGGTAGTTTAACTCCAGTGTAGTCAAAGGGATGTGTTGTATGTCTACAGCCAAAGGCATCTGCTTTATACAGCACTGCACTTTGTGGACTTGGCAAATCCTGCAATATTCATCTACTCCACTGTTCACCTAACTACAGTTTTTGTTTATAATTCATCAAAGCACATGGAGCAAATATGACAAGCTTCAATGTGCCATATTATATAACATCAGGCAGTAGGATTTTGCCAAGGAGAGCAGCTGGTGCCACCAGCCATGACATATGCCATCTCACTGTGCCAAGAAAACCCTGAGGTCCCAAACTTGTCAGTGTTGATCACTTAGAAATACAGAGGGTGGACATGGGCACCATGACAGGAACCAACAAACCTTTACAAGCACAGAACAAGCAATAGTGTATAGTAATCTCTTTTTGTTATATATATCAGGGTTATATTATTTCAGACAACCAATGTGGACAACTCATTAAATATGTATTAGGTACAAATGGCCTTGTGCACAATGGCTATTACCATTAATGTATTCTTGCTGTGTGGTAACTGCTATCATGGTGCAACAGCAGATATTTCATTTGTATCAATAGATTTTTAAAATATAAAGAGAGCTGAGTAATTGCGAATACATATTTATGCTCATGAAACTAGTAACATACAGGGCTTATGCACATGGTTATATTATGGCTTCTGAACCAAATGTCTTCTGAACCATATAGGTGCACGTTGCCTCTAATGTACCTCTGTATGTATCTGAAGTCTGATGAGACAACCCCTTTAACAATGATGTATTTATAGGAATACACCAGCTGAGATGATGCATAGTTGTCCATAGAGACATAACTAGAGATGAGTGAACTTCCCCTGAACATGTTCGCCAATTTCAAATTTGGCATGAACATTGCAGATTCTGTTCGAGATCAGAATCTCAAGCAATTTACAAATAAATCAGCGAATGCAACTTTGTTCGTTAACTGATGGGATAAAAAAACATTACTGCATTTGTAATGCTTTACTTCCACCTTCTGACAGTGTAGGATAACGGACAAGACAAGTTTGATGAGGGGAGGGATGGAGGGAAGTCAGAGTAGCGTTGAACTGCATATTTTCTTTGATGACATTTTCTATGTGGATGTTCCAGGACGGTAGCCAGTCAGGGCGCATAAAAAGTCCACAAGTTCAAGACACAACAGCTTGGGTCACTGGCTGTCTTCTTTCCTTGGCTGCCTAAGTCACGTGTCCTTCATGATATAAGAAGCGGCCATTTGCCATCGCCACCATTTTCAGAGTGTTACTGTTTTGGGACAGTACTGCTGCTGCTCCATACTGCTGCATCCATGCTACACAAAAAGATAGCTAGCTAATTGATCACTTTTTAGATAGAATGGGAGGGCAATAGGGTCCATTGTAGGCATTTTTTGCTGAGAACAAATGTGATTACCTAATCTGTCTGCATTGCCAAAGCCTCGTTTTTTGCATACAACTAGTGATTGCCAAATCTTTGTTTCTCCTAAAGAGGCTGTGTTTGACCTCAAAGCAGTGATTGCTAGATCCTTCATTTTCTGCTAAAAAGGCATTTTTTGCCTCAAAGTGGTGATCGCCAAATCCATTATTTTCATCTAAAAATACATGTTCTGCCTCAAAACAGTAATTGCCAAATCCTTCACTTTACCCTAAAAAGGCGATGTTTGGCCTTAAACCAATGATTTCCAAAATCCTTCAATTTACCCAAAAAAGGCTTCAAAGCAGTGATTGCTAAATTCTTCACTCTCTCCTAAAAAAGCATTTTTTGTCTCTAAAGATACCGTCACAAGCAGCCATATGGCTTCGATATCGCCGTAAATTCGTGTATTTGAGCAATGTGGAAACCACATCACCTGTGCATAGTGGCGTGAGACATGGCGATTTTACAGTGAGAAATCGCCAGTGGAGCATCGCCTGATTGCACTGCAGTGAAATCAGGCGATAACCACCTGGTGATTTCTGCACATCTTGGCATGTGACAGGACAATAGCAATGAAGAAAGAGAGCTCAGACCATCTGGAAGCAAGTCCAGAGGTGTGCCTGAGCATTCTGTTTGGCTCGCCCCGTCTGCCACGATTGGTGGTCGCTCCTACGTTCCCATTGCCTGGCCATGGCTAAGGCGCCATATTTTAAAAGCGATATAGTAGAAAGGACACATGCGTCATGTAGTGCGCAGACATCCTGACAAGGCTGATCAATGGTTACGCAGATGTGTTGGCCAATCGGAGTGGTAGGGGCGCGGTGAAAAACACTTTGGCACGCCTGTCTCCTCGCCGTACTCACACTCTACGCCCACATTGCTGATGAGATGGTGGCGTGTGATGCGGCGATGTGGAAAAGGGAAATTGCTTCCGGTATTCTGCAGGAGATTTCCAGAACGCAGGATCACCGTTGAACGCAGGGTATGATCTCTATGTGTGACAGGGCGACGGCGATGTTTAAAAATGTTCCCGAAATGTGCATGTTCACGTCAAATTGCCGGCGTTATGGAAGCCATATTGCCGCGTGTGACGGTACCTTTAAGGTACCGTCACGCTGCCATATCGCCGGCAAGATGGCTGGCAATTCCCGAATTCAGCGATGTGGAAACCATGACCTTAATTTCGGCGATGTGGAAACCACATCGCATGTGCGTAGTGGCATGTGACTGGGCGATTCTATGGTGAGAAATTGCTGGTGGAGCGTTGAATGATTGCCCTGCACTGCAGTGAAATCAGGTGATATCCACCAGGCGATTTCAGCGCATCGTGGCGTGTGACAGGGCAATAGCAATGTATACAGCGATCCTGAAATCAATCCCGTAGGCGTGCTTGGATGGTGTTTTTTTCGCGCCGGTGGGTGATACTGTGTTCCAATTGGCTGGCTGTGTCCAAAGCGCCTTATTTGATGACCCGTGCATTCACGCAAGGCTGACCAATGGTAACGCAGTTCCGTCCACCAATCGCAGTGATAGCGGTGCGGTGAAACACACTCTAGCACGCCCCTATCGAAACAGTATGGCTACATCGCCGATACGATTGTGGCGTGTGACGCGGCGATATGTGAAGGGAAATCGCTTCCGGTCTTCTGCAGGTGAATTCCGGAAAGCAGGATCGCCGAAGATCGCACGTTAGATAGCTATGTGTGACAGTTTCACAGCGATCACAAAAAAATGTCCGAAACGTGCGCACTCACACCAAATCACCGGCGATATGACTGTACCTTTACAGGTGATTGCCTAATCCTTCACTTTTCCTTAAAAAGGCTGTGTTTGGCCTCAAAGCAGTGATTGTCAAATACTTCTCCTTCACCTAATAAAGGCTGTGCTTGGCTATGCAGCAGTGATTGCCAAATCCTTCATTTTCTACTAAAAAGGCATTTTTTTTTGTCTCAAAGTTGTGATTGCCAAATCTTTCTGTTTCCCCTAAAAGGCTTTTATTGGGCTTCAAACAAGTGCTTTCCAAATCTTTGTGCATTAAACTTCAGGAGGAAATCCCGAGGTCGTGGTAGAAAGGAGAGGGGCAATAGGTGTGGTGGAAGGGGGAGTAGACTTGGTGTTTGAGATCTCTGTGGGGTAGGTGCTACTTTTAATATTACTGAAAGCTGTACTGACCAAACACCAGTTCATCATATCCCAAGTGAAGTGACAACTTTTGTTACTGCATGACCTACTTAAGTCTCTTTGTTTGCCAACAGCAGAGCAATACAAGTTGTGGATGAGGCCCAGAAAGAGCGTTTGCACAGTTCATGGTAAATGCTGCATCAAGTGACCATTCCTCCTGTTCCTCCCGCTCAACATCCCACACAGTACAAGTGGCCTGTCCTCCTGTTCCTTCACCTCAACACCACACACAGTACAGTCCTCAGTTGTGGTGCCCCAATTACCCATGTTTCACTCCGTGTCACAACTCTCCAACAGCGCAACTGATGTGGGGAAACCAGATAGGCGATTCTTCAGAGCTGCTCACTTATTCTATTTCATGGGCATCAGACATCTGTTCCAAAGATTCACATACTCCTGGGGAGGAAAGCATCTGCAATAAAGACCAAACTCTTTTGGAATTGGATCCTGGGATGGAGGAAGTAAAGTCCCAGCAGAATCCAGACCTTTTTCCCCAGACGTTAACCCCAGGGGGTGGAGGTGATCAGGATGATGAGGCTCATATACTTGAGGAGCAAGCACACTATACTGTGAATTCAGGGCAGGAAGAGGAGAAGGGTGACTCTTAGGGTGAGGTGTCGGAACACAGAGAGGATGATGCTGAGGGTTGAGATCCCACTTGGAATCAACACAGAGCCACCCAACTTAGTAGCTCTGCAGAGACGGAGGATGAAGATGAGGAGGTTAGGTTGCATCTTCCCGCACATAGACTGAGGGCTGCAAGCATGACAAGCACTGCATCCTTAGCCACAACTCCATCTCTAAAGTCCCCGTCACACGGGCTACATCGCCGCCGATTACATCGGCGACGTAGGGGCGTGGCCTATCGGCGGCGACATTGCCCCTACGTCGCCTCATGTAAAGGGGCGATGTTGGCGGTGCCGGGATGTCGCCTGGTTTCAGAGCAGTGCTCTGAAAACAGGCAACCATCATGAGGCGATGTGCACACATCGCCCCATGTAACCGGGCGCCGGCAACCTGTCAGGCTATGGGAGCCATAGGCTCCCATTGTCCTGCATTGCCGCTGGGGTTTTTAGACACCCCGGCGGCGATGCCACCTGACAGCTTGCTTGCGCAGGGCTGGGGGTGTCGTCCCATGTAAACGGGGGATGGTGACGCAGGCGGTGCACCAAAAACATCAGTCACCGCCGACATCCCCAGCCCCGTCACCAGGTGTGACGGGGCCTTAAGAGCAGTAGTCATGGGTCTGCAGTTGTCAAGGGTAGTGAGGGTTCCCTCGTCTGGGCCTTTTTTGACACCACAAAGGAAGACCAAACTCACATTATTTTCAAAAGTTTGTAAAAAAAAATCTTCAGTAGAGGCAAAAAAAGCCCATCAATTTCTCTACTGCATGCGTAAACCATCACATGACCCAATACCTAGCATTACTCTTTAACAAAGTTGCTGTATAACAACCGGGCCACACCAAACACCGTCCACCACATCAACCACATCTGTTGCTTCTTCCTCCTCAGTCACCGTGGCAAGTGTTATCACATAGGTCTCCATCCTCAGCACCTCCACTTGTTTACCCGCTACAGTCGGGGTAAGTGAGAGCCCATCGACTGTTACGGAAGTGGACACACCTGCTGTTTTTGACAGATCTCAGACATCAAGCACACCACTTGTGCATCAACCCACTATAATATCTCTGCCTGCTTCACCCTCACAGTCCAGAAGTTTTTTGGGTACACCCTACTCCACTCTCTCTCAGCACAGCAGCCAGCCCTCAGTCCCTAAGTTGTGCTCACATAAAAGATTATTTCCTCCTACATATCGCAAAGCAAAGGGCTTGAATTTCACCATCTCCAATCTGTTGGCCAAGTAAATCTTGCCTTTCCTCCTCGTGGATACAGGCAGTTTCCAAAAGCTGATGTCTATCGCAGCCCCCCATTATTAGTTGCCCAGTCACCATTACGTCTCAAAGAAAGCTGTTCCTGTGTTACGCTAGCATCTCGCAGACAATACCTGTTCCTTGAGAAACTCTGTGTGTGAAAGGGTGCTTATCACCACTGACAACTGGACGAGCAAATATAGCCAGAGGCGATACATCTCACTGACTGGGCACTGGATGATTCTGGTGGCTGCTGGGCCAGGCGGGGAAGGGGCTACTCCCCAAGTCTTGCAATCCCATAGACAAACCTCTACATCTACTGCTTCATCCACTGTTTCTGCCTCCTCTAGGGCCTCCAGCTGTGCCCTTGACATCTCACTTAATGTTCCAACAGTCCAGAGAGAATCCTCCACCTTTGTACTGCGCTGCTATGACTCACTACCAACAGGCATGGGTGAAATTAAAATGCCTTGGAGATGTGAGTCACACAGCTGAAGAGTTGTGGACAACTATGTATGCAGGCCAAGTTTCACCAATGGCTGTCTCGACTAAACCTCAAGCCAGGCAAGGCCGTGTGAAATAATGCTGCAATGTGCCTTGCATGGCTCTGGTCCTCCACCTGGTTTCCATCCATTCCATGCCACCCTCCTAACATAGTAACATAGTTTTTTAGGTTGAAGGAAGACTTTAAGTCCATCTAGTTCAACCCATAGCCTAACATGTTGATCCAGAGGAAGGCAAAAAAAAACATCTGGCAAACACTAAGCTCCACATAGGGGAAAAAAATTCCTTCCTGACTCCAAATGCGGCAATCAGACTAGTTCCCTGGATTAACGCCCTATCAAGGAATCTAGCATATATAACCTGTAATATTATATATTTTCAAGAAAGCCATCAAGGCAAATTTTAGTAGTGAATCACTCATTACAACATCATACGGCAGAGAGTTTCATAGTCTCGCTGCTCTAGTCTCGCTGCTTTTACTGTAAAGAATCCGCGTTTGTGATTATGATTAAGCCATCTCTCCTCCGGATGCCCCCTTGTCCCCGTCTCAGGTCTAGGTGTAAAAAGATCATTAGAAAGGTCTTTGTACTGTTCTCTCATATGTTTATACATTATACTCAGATCACTCCCAAGCCTTTGTTTTTCCAAATGAAATAACCCCAAATGTAGTAGACTGTCTTGGTATTGCAGAACACCCCCCCCCCCCAAGTCATCTAATTACCTTGGTCAGTCTACTTTGCACCCACTCTAGTTCAGCTACTGTATGTCTTTCTTATACACTGGAGACCAGAATTGTACACAGTATTCT
Organism: Allobates femoralis; assembly: GCA_033576535.1. NCBI lineage: Eukaryota > Metazoa > Chordata > Amphibia > Anura > Aromobatidae > Allobates > Allobates femoralis. The sequence continues at coordinate 699,504,080 of JARQOC010000003.1, read as the reverse complement.
AAGTTTGGTCGCACTAGTGAATTGTTTAGAGGTAAAATTATGTTCTCCTCATGAGCATCTATGCATCTTTTAATGTATTCCATTATTTTGTTTGGCTTTTCAGCAGCTGCCGGCCACTGACTACTAAAAGTGAGTTTGTCGTCCACCTATACAGTACACCCAGGTCTTTTTCAGTGATAGTTTTGCCCAATATTTTTACACAATTAATCATAATAATAATAATAATAATAATATTATAAGAAGAACAGAATTATACATTTTATTTCCTCTGGCCAAGTGCATGACCTTAAGGTACCGTCACACGCAGCGATATGGCTTGCATATCACCGTAAATTCGTGTATTTTGGCGATGTGGAAACCACATCGCCTGTGCGCAGTGGCGTGAGACAGGGCGATTTTACGGTGAGAAATCTGGCAATAACCACCAGGCGAGTTCTGCGCATCTTGGCGTGTGACAGGGCAATAGTGATGTAAAAAGCGAGCTCAGACCATCTGGAGGCAATTCCAGAGGTGTTCCTGAGTGTTCTGTTTGGCTCGCCCCATCTGCCGCGATTGGTGGTCGCTCCTGCGTTCCCATGGGCTGGCCATGGCTAAGGCACCATATTTGAAAAGCGATATAGTAGAAAGGACACATGCGTCATGTAGTGTGCAGACATCCTGACAAGGCTGACCAATGGTTACGCAGTTGTGTCAGCCAATTGGAGTGGTAGGGGTGTGGTGAAAAACACTCTGGCACGCCTGTCTCATCGCCGTACTCACACTCTATGCCCACATCGCTGATGAGATAGTAGCATGTCACGTGGCGATGTGGAAAAAGGAAATTGCTTCAGGTCTTCTGCAGGCAATTTCAGAACACAGGATCGCCGTAGAACGCAGGCTAGATCTCTATGTGTGACAGGGCGATGTGCAAAAATGTTCCCGAAACGTGTGCATTCACATCAAATTGCAGGCAATATGGAAGCCATATTGCCGCGTGTGACGGTACCTTTACAGTTATCTCCATTAAAGCTCATTTGCCAATTATCAGCCCAATCGTCTCATTTACATAAATCCTCCTGTAATCTATAATTGTCTTCCTCTGTATTGATTACCCTACAGAGTTTAGTGCCATCATAAAATATTGAAATGCTACAAGGTCATTAATAAATATGTTAAAAAAAGCGGTCCCAATACTGACCCCTGTGGTACCCCACTGTTAACTGTCACCCAGTCTGATTGTGTTCCATTAATAACTACCCTTTGATTCCGATCACTAAGCCAGTTCTTAAACCACTTACACATATTTTCCCCTGTCCCCATTGTTCTTATTTTATGAAGCAACCTTTTGTGTGGCACCGTATCAAAAGCTTTTGAAAAGTCCATATACACCACGTCCACTGCAATTCCTTGGTCCAGTCCAGAACTAACCTCTTCATTGAAGCTTATCAGATTAATTTAACAGGAATGGTCCCTCGTAAAACCATGTTGATATTAGGTCATGAGTTTTTTTTCTTCAGATATTCCAGTATAGCATCTCATAGAAAACCCTCCAGGATTTTACCCACAGTAGAAGTTAAGCTTTCTGGCCTATAATTTGCAAGTTCAGTCTTTGTCCCCTTTTTGAATATTGGTACCACATTTGGTATACGCTAGTCCTGTGGTACAGACCCTGTCATTATGGAATTTTTAAAGATTAAAAATAATGGTCCATGATGGTACTTAATTCTTGCAGTACTCGGGGGTGAATCCCATCGTGGCTCGGGAATTTGTCAAATTTTCAGTACTTCCTACTTGGTTAAACAGGTGACATTTAATGGAGATTTTTTTATCACTGAACATGCTGTCTGTCATGGGATTTTCTTGTGTAAATACTGTTGAAAAAAAGTCATTTAGCATATTGGCCTTTTCTTCATCCACCATATCACCCAGACTATTTTTAAGGTGGCCAACACTAACAATTTTTAGTTAATTACTATTTTTGATTAAAAAATATTTTGGGATTATTTTTACTTTTTCTGACAATGAGTCTCTCTGTCTCAATCTTTGCTGTCTTAATTTGCTTTTTATCAAATGTATTTAATTTTCTGTATTTAATTAATGTCTTATAACTGGCCTGGATAAGCTGCTGCGCATGCTATGGATGCTGTGTGCTCACTTCCGCTGTTCTCACCCTGCAGCTCATCGACTAGCATCACTACGGTGGTCTTTTTAGACAAGCGGTTAACCACTTGATTTGCAATGTGCTGACATGGTGAAATTCCACTCAGCAAGTGTTGCAGCGACTGTGGCAGCAGCGACAAGCCTTGACGCAATATGTAATGACTCGTACAGTGACTCTAAGTGAGTCAAATGTAGTGCAATGATGCTTGCAGACTGGGCACAGATCTAGGACCTCTGCACCCTTCTTCACAGTTTCAAAATAGCTGCTAAGATGGTTAGCGCTGACAATGCCATCTTCAGCATCACTATTCCAGTCATCTACATGCAGGATCAAACTTTGAAAAGTCTTCGGGATAAGGTGGGGACACCAGAGGAAGAGGAGGAGGAAGAAGAGGAGGATGAGGATAGGATACCAATATCTCACGAATTTGGACTCTTTGACTCAGGCGGGACGCATGGCGGGGTGGAGTAGAGTGGCAGAAGAGGGTTCATGATACCAGACAAACCTAGTAGGGTGCAGTTGTGGAGGAACAAATGGAGGAGGAAGAGGATGAAAAGGTGATTGGCACAGAAAAATTAGGGGATGGGGAAGAAATAATTCCCTTTTCTGTTGTCCAAGATTGATGGGAGAGGACGGAGGAAGGGAGCTCGATTTTTATGCTGCCACCAACACAATAAGGACCTGGGCCTCATGGATGGATGCGCCAGGCACTTATGCGTCTTCTTGCTGTACAATCTGCAACATGATGCGCATATCATTAGGATTCGAATTAGTGTTGGCTACTGGGTTGCCACTACCTTGGATCCGTGGTACAAGAGTAAATTTAGCCAGATGCTTGCCAGGGACACATGCATGCAGGAATATAAAAAAAAGCTTGTTGACAATCTTAGGCAGCAGCAGTTTAACTGTCAGAAGCAATTTCTGTGAGTCGTTTGACTAATTTTTTAAACCAGCCCGTCCACAATATTGCCCCTGAAAGTGTAGATCGCCTAACTTTCATCAAGATGAACAAGTCATAGATCTCCAAGGACTTTTCCACCCCAGCAGCAGACAGAAAAGAATAGGCAATATTGTACATTTCAGTGTGCTGCATTGATTTCTCCATTATACTATTTTTAATTAATGCCACTTTTGTGGTATCTGGCCCTAATATTTTGAAATGTGGAGACTTTGGGTGTCTTTGTTATGATTTTCGTGAGTGAAGTAGGGTTCTCTGAGCACGATGCCTACACGTCACTCATCCCCCTGTTAATAATGAATGTTTAACCTTCAAATGCAAGGCCAGACCCTGCTTCAGACCCTGAGTCATACATGCAGGCTGCACCATTATACAATTTTTATTCTGGTTTAATTGTTGCCACTTTGGTGTCTGCCCTAATTTTTTTAAGAGTTTTTTTAGAAGTGTAGAGATTGTTATTGAGGTGTCTTTGTTGTGTGTTTTGTGAGTTTAGAAGTAGAGATGAGCGATGTTCAATTCGAAATGTTCACCAATCTCAAATTTGAGCTGTTTTGGGCGGTGTTCAAGTCATTCGACGAATGCGAACAATTTGCCTAAAATTCGGCAGTTCGAAGTTATGTTCGATAACACTTCCATCACCAAAAGCTTAACCCTAACCCTAATACTGTTAATGAATGTTAAATCCAGTTTCAGTGTATAGTGTGCAAGGGGGGGGGGTTTAGATCAGTGCTGCAGAAATAATGCTTCAAGCTGTTGGCTACAGAAATGCTGCCTTTCCGCCTGGTGGACACAGAGGATTTTAGAGACCTTATGTCCGTTGCAGTGCCCCAGTACCAGATGCCCAGTCGCCACTACTTCTCCAAGAATGGCGTGCCTGTGCTACACCAGCTTTTCACAGACAACATCACCGCTTCCTTGAGAAACTCTGTGTGTGACAGGGTGCATTTCACCACACACTTGGACCAGTAAGCATGGACAGGGGTGTTACATGTCGGTGACTGGGCACTGGGTAACTATGGTTAGAGCTGGAGAAGGGTCTGCTGTACAAGTTTTGCCGTCCCCACGAGTTGTGCGTCAACCCTCGGTACATAGCAGTTCCTCCACTGCTTCTGCTTCCTCAACCTGCACCCAAAGCCTGTCTGGTCATGCCACCTGCATTGTAACTGTGCACAAGGAATCCAGCACACCTTACTATGCTGGCAGCAGGGCTCAACGCCATCAGGCGGTCTTTACCTTGAAATGTCTGGGAAATTTGAGTCACACAGCTGAGGAGTTGTGGTCAGCTCTGGAGACCGAGTTTCAGCAATGGTTGTCTCCACTCAACCTGCAGCGAGGGAAGGCCATGTGCGACAATGCTGCAAGCCGGGGCAATGTGACACACGTGCCTTGTATGGCTCATGTGTTGAACCTGGTTGTCCAGCAATTTTTAACACACTATCCTGACCTAGATGGGCTTCTGCAGAGGGCACGGTTGCTGTGTGCTCACTTCCGGCGTTCGCATCCCGCAGCTCAATGACTTGCATCACTCCAGAAGCCTTTCGGCCTGCCGGTTTACCATCTGAAATGCGATGTGCCAACATGCTGGAATTCCACTCTGCACATGTTGCAGCAACTGTGGCAGCACCACCGAGCCCTGGTGCAATACATTATGGCGTACAGCCTTTGCCAATGAGATCCAGAGGTGGGGCACATCACGCTGCTGGAGTGGTCTCAGATCAAGGACCTATGCACCCTTCTGCACAGTTTCAAAATGGTGACAAAGATGTTTAGCGCTGAAGATGCCATTATAAGCATGACTATTTAGGTCATCTACATGCTTGAGCACATTCTAAACAGTATTCGGAGTCAGGTGGTGGGACAAGAGGAGATGGAGGAAGTACAGGAGGAGTCCTATGCGGAAGGGATAACAAGATCACCAAGGTCCTCACGGTAAGCAGCACCAAGACGGCAGGCATGGGAGGGTGGGGGAGACGAATTAACAAGGGCGCATGGTAGCAGCCAAACTGTTGAGGAAGGTGCAGGAGCCCAGGAAGAAATGGAGGACGGACTGGCTATGGGCATGGGAGACTCAGCAGAGGAGGGAGACCTTGATGACTTTTCTGCTGTGCGAGGTTGGGGGGAGAGGGCAGAGGAAGGAAGCATGATTCTCACCTCGCCACCACCAACACAACAAGGACTTTGTCCTCCTGGATGTGCAAGACACATGAGCGCCTTCTTGCTGCACTACCTGCAACATGACCCTCGGATTGTCTGAATTAGAAGTAATACTGACTACTGGGTTGCCACACCCTTAGATCCCCGGTACAAGACAAAATTTGGCGAAATAATTCCTGCCATAGAAACGGACGCACGCATGCAGCAGTATCAGCAGAAGCTGTTACACAATCTTAGATCGGCTTTTCCACAAAACACCAGTGGTACACAGAGTGAATCTCAGAGAAGTATCTCCAAGTGGACATCGATGCCATGACTGTGGAACTGGACCCTTGCTCATTTTTGGCTTCCAATCTAGAAAAATGGCCTGAGCTTGCCACTCACGCCTTGGAGATCCTGTCGTGCCCCGCAGCCAGCTCTCTTTCTGAACGTGTCTTCAGCGCTGCTGGTGGTGTGCTGACAGATGAGCGCACGCGTCTGTCCAGCCAGAATGTGGACAGACTAACGTTCATCAAGATGAACAAGTCTTGGATCTGCAAGGACTTTTCTACCCCTGTGTCATCCTGGGGAGACTAAAGGCTTGTGGATTTTTGAATGTGCTGCATGACAGTCACCAACAATTTTAAGCAATTTTATGCAACTGTGGGGCAATTGATACCACTTAAGTGGTGTCTGTGCCCCTATTTTTGGATAAAATGGAGAATCTTGTTGGAGTCCCCTTGCTGTGTTTTACATGTTTTAGAAGGGCATGACATGCCTATATCTGTGTCTCCTCCTCCTTTTACTAATCCAGCTTTTTTTCCCCGCATTGTTATATGTACTTATCACTTTTCCATGTGTTTATTGTGTCTTCTGAGTAGTTTGTCACCTTATGGTCACATAAGAAGGTGTTTTCTATGTGTTTTCTATGTGTTTCTATGTTGTCCCATCCATCCATAATGCATAATGATAAAAATGTTAACTCTGGGGAATAAATGGTGCTTTTCCTTGTGTTCGTCCCTAATTTGAGCTGTTTTTGCAGCCTTTGTTCCCCCTTTGAAGATGTTTTCATGACTTTGATTTTGCCTCTCATTGATTTCAATGGGATTTAAGTTTGATGAACAGTTCAGTGAACATATGCATTTTTAGTGAGTCTAACTGAACCCGAACTTCAAAAGGTTCGCCTATCTCTAGACATAACCATAGGCATAAATTGGAGAAACTGGACCAAAATGCAAAATCTGTAAAGGTACCTTTACACGCGGCAACTTTTCTAGGAATTTCACTGGCAACTTACTGGTTGCAGTGAAATCATGGATACATTGTTCCATTTGTACACAGTAACAAGATAGAACAATGTGTCCATGATTTCACTGCAACCAGTAAGTTGCCAGTGAAATTCCTAGAAAAGTTGCCTTAACAGTTAGTGATGAGCGAGTGTATTCGTTACTATTCGCTATTTGCACGAATAGTACAATATTTGTATTACTTGTTATTATGCAAATGTTTGTGTACTCACCTCTCTATATTCGGATGTCCCGCCCTGCAGTTTTGATGCCTCCTTTTCAACCACTAAACATGCTGGGCTTCTTAACCAATCACAGTAATGCCTCAGACATCTTGCTTGTGGCATTATTGTGCTTGGCTGGCCGCCCAGCATTATAGTGTCTATATAAGTCCCCATTGCAGCCGGAGCCTGCCTTCTACAAGCATAGGAAGAGATCGCTCAGCTGCTAGGGAGAGTGTTAGGCCTCTTCATAACACAAAAGCCCTTTTCAGGGCTACCTCTAGTGAATACTATCTCAGTGTAGATTAGCAAGGGAGAGATATTGGAGCAGGGACAGTTGAAAGGATCCGTTCAGCAGCCGCATAATACCACCAAAACAATAGCTCTCTGAGAGCTGAAGAGACACAGTACAGAGTTACACTACAGGGAGGGCAAGTTACACTAGCAGGGCCAGTGTAAAACAGCAGTAGTCCAAACATTTCCCACTGCCTGCTACAAACCTCGCACCAGGCCATTTAACCAGCTGGTGCTTCTGTCCACATTACAAAAATGTGGTTTGCTCAATGCTAGGCAGCAGTAGTCCAAACATTTCCTACTGCCTGCTACAAACCTCACACCAGGCTTTTTAACCCGCTGGTGCTTCTGTCCACATTACAAAAAGGCGGTTTGCCCAACGCAAAGCAGCAATAGTTCAAATATTTCCTACTGCCTGCTACAAACCTCGCACCAGGCCATTTAACCTGCTGGTGCTTCTGTCCCTATTACAAAAAGGCAGTTTGGTCAAAATTAAGCAGCAGTAGTTCAAACATTTCCTACTGCCTGCTACAATCCTCACACCAGGTCATTTAACCCGCTGGTGCTTCTGTCCACATTACAAAAAGGTGGTTTCCCCAACGCTAAGCAGCAGTAGTCCAAACATTTCCTACTGCCTGCTACAAAGCTCACACCAGGTCATTTTTTTTATTCAACTTTATTTTTATTCAATTTTTACATTTATAACAAAGATAAATATACACTCGAGAAATTATTCAGGGAAACTATGAGACCACAAGGCATATCAAAGCATGACAAGTAAAGGATAAGGATTGCAAATGCAATAATTGAAAACTCAAATAGACGAAGTACAGGAATGTCTTTGGATTATCATTAGGGTACCTTTACATGCCGCAACTTTTGGCAGCGATAGGAGGCAATCTAACATGCGCGTGCACATTTTTCATGGTTGCCTCAGATCTCCGAAGGCGCTATTACACGCCGCAATTTTGCCCTCAACCCAAGGCAACGTGTCGCCCCGGAAGTTGCCACACCAACAGCGGGAAACATTCCCTCGCTGCTTCACATGCCGCAATCCCCAAAGGAATGTGGGCGTAGATGTGCAGAGCGGCGAGAACATAGGCGTGCCAGACTGGTCTACACCGCGCCCCAAACATGCTCATTGGACAACGCAATAGCGCTATGATGGGCAGCCTGCGCTGGAAGGCTGGCTAATACATGACGCCGTTTTCTTTGGGAGTTTGGCACCAATACACACTCAAATATGGCGCGGTGTCAACTGACAGCCAAATGGGAACACAGTAGCCACCACCAATCATCGCTGACGGGGCCGGTCTCCAGCACGCTGTGGCACACCTCCAGGAAATCAGTAGGCAACGCAGATTCCATCCCTATCTCCCCTTCACACGCCAAAAGCAGGGAATTTTGCCTTCATGATTGCCTCTGATTTTGGAGCAGTGCTGTGAAATCGTAACCAGGCGCAACCTTTTTTATCGCCGCTAAATTCCCCAATTACATGCCGCAATTGTGAGGCAATTTCACGGCGATGGTGACGGGGCAACAGATTGGTACCCTTATTTTGAGTCTCTATGCAATTCAAGAATGATAGAACCCATAGAGTCCAATGGTTCGGAAATCGTTCACCAGGCCATTTAACCCGCTGGTGCTTCCGGACTCATTACAAAAAGGCGTTTTTCCCAATGTAAAGCAGCAGTAGTCCAAACATTTTCTACTGCCTATTACAAGCCACGCACCAAAAAACTCAAATGCCAAAAAAGCTTTTTGTTAAGGGACAAGGACGTGGATGTGGTGGTGTCAGTGGTGTGTGAGAAGACACTGAATCTGTGTCAGGTGAGAAGAAGAAGCATGAATCCACAATGTTCCCGGAAAATGTCCCGGTTTGGAACGTAAACCTACGTTGAAGCCAGAAGATCAAGAGCAGATTCTGTCTTGGATAGCAGACACGGCCCCTACGCATTTGTCAAGCAGCAACAAATCTTCCACGACCACAGTGTCTAATGTCGATAAACTGAAGGCTGGCCCATCCAATCCTGAAGCTGGTTCTCCTTCCTCCCGCCTTTATAAGTCACAGGAGACATATGACCCCAAAATTGCCCACTCAAAGGATCTGTTTGGTACGTATCGTTTGGTTGGCTCTGGCCTATCACCATGTAGCATCAAAGAGGAACGTGAGGAGGTGATATGCGTTGATGCTCAAGTATTTGAGGACCTATGGCCAGAAGAAAGCCACTTTGAGGAACATTATTTACTGTCTTCAGAGGTGGAGGCTGATGATGATGAGACACAGTTGCCATCAGGTTAGCCTACAATGAAAACTGGGAAGAAGGATGACATAGTAAACGAGGTGGTCGATGATGAGTCCACTGATTTGACCTAGACCGTTCAATGTTGGAAAATTATGGATGGACAGTGTTCACGGACATGCGCTGCACTGATCGTATCATGAAATCTTCATCACCAAGTTTTCTTTATTTCCTACTTGTTTCAGAGTCAGTTCTGACTCCTTCCTCAGGGATTGGTAGTAATTTTCCAAACCACGTTGAACGTTGAAGTGTGGACATTGCAGCAGCCTTAAGTCTCCTGTGACTTGATGCCGATTGTGTGCTACACAACCCCCCCAGGTGAGCGGCTAACAACATCTAGTCTCTTCATTAAAAAAGAAAAGACCCCATGGCATTTCTTTTCCCTTTTTAATAAATAGAGACCTAGACCGTTGGCACGCATATCCATGACAGCAGCACAGAGGAAGATGTATATGTAGCAACAACACAGGCATCAAAGGGTCATCGTGATTTACCCAGAGTGACAACTGGGTCAACTGTTTCCAAGACCATCCCCACTGTGGGCCAAGTCAAGGCAAGGGGGCATTCAACTACTGTGTGTAATTTTTTTTCTGAAGATTCCTTCAGAGAAAAAAAATGTAGTTTATAGCATCTGCTATACCAAGTTAAGCAAAAGCCAGGGCAAAGGCAACCTCAGCACCACCAGTATGCAAAACTACATGGCAGCCAAGCACCAAGCAACCCAGTAGGTGGGCGAAACACCAGGGTACCAAATCTGCGTCTGGGGGTCAAACCATTGCCATGTTGCCTGGGCTATGTCATTCAGAATCTGCATTTCAGGATTGTAACACTCATACCTCCTGCCCACAAGCTGTGATTTCTCACTCACAACAAACATCAACCATATCCACTTCATTGTCCCAGCGAATCGCCCAATTGTCCCTGCTTGAGAACTTGGAAAGAAAGCGTAAAGACCAAACCATGCACCCATAGGAACAAATACTAAACTCCCACATTGCCAAATTGCTAACAGTGGTGATGTTGTTGTGTATGCCTGTGGGAACACAGTCTTTCCGTAATCTCCTGCCCCACGATACACAAGCACATGTTAAATAACCTGAACCGTGCTCTCACCAACACCATAAACAGGAAGGTCCACCTAACAACAGACACCTGGACAAGTTGTGGACAGGGATGATTCATTTCTGTCATGTCACACTGGGTGAACCTGCTGGGGGGTGAGACAAAGGTGCATAGTGGAACATCACACATCCTACACATGCCAAGAACAGCGGGCCCAACTTATGTCAGGGTTTCCACTTCTTCATATTCCAATTTCTCTGTCCCCTCATCCTGCTCCTCATCCTCCACAGAATTACCCTCCCCATCAATGCCAAGCTGGGACCTGTGCAGCAGCGCATCGGCAAAGCGGCAACACGCTCTGCTGAAGCTGATCTGTTTAAGTCAGAAACCACTATTATCAGCTATTATCAGCGTAACCAATCTGCTACTGTGTCTCCTGAAACAATCAGTGAATAATCTCAAAGATAAATATTTGAGTGGCAGCATGTTGCTATGTAGCCAAATTTCCAAATGGGTGATACTACCAAGCCCAGCCAATATTCTGAGGCAACATTGGGTGATGCAGAGAAAGATGAGGAGGATGAGGACTTGTTTTACTGTGTTACTGAGGGGACTCCTAATGCTACAGAGGGGACACCCAACCCAAGCCTCATGTCTGTCCAGGCTGGATGGGCTGGGTAGGAGGAGGTGGAGGAAGAGAGTCAGCTTGAGGAGAGGATGGGTACTGGTCCTACTCTTGGCGTCACCGAAGATTTGCCTTTTGTCAGCTTGGCCCACATGGCACAGTTCATGTGTAACTGTCTGTGGCAAGACCTTCGCATGATACACATTTTATCCAACAACTTATACTGGTTGGCCACCTTTCTTGATCCACATTACAAGGAGACATTTCCTTCTTTCCTTTTACAAACAATTTACAATGGAATTATTCATGAGGGTTGTTGTAGATCAGTTGCTGAAAACATCACCCTCAGACAATGCTGGTGGCAGAGGTACTGGCTCTTTTCAACACTAATGGATAATGGGGAGAGACACAAACACCAGGTCCAATAGAGGTGGGGGGAAAATGTGCAGAAATTTGGCAATTTTCAATGAACCAGCACAACACCAAGGGATATCTGTGCTTGTAACAATGCCAAGGAGGGAGAAGTTGCAGAACATGGTCAAGAGGTACTTAACTGATCATACGTGCGTCCTTTGTGATGCTTCAGTTCCCTTTAATTATTGGGTGTCCAAGCTGAACACTTGGCCAAACCTCTCCTTATACACCTTGGAGGTGCTGACCTGTCCAGCTGCTAGAGTGATGTCAGAGGCTGGTTTCACATTGCAGTTTTTTTCCTGAGCAAATTACATCCGGTTTGTGTTCCAAAACCAGGAGAGGAACTTGCAGAGAAAAACTATAAATTGAAAGACTTACACTTGTTCTGAGTTTTGGAGACACTCCTGGATTTGCAACAAAAAACGGATGAAACCTGATCAGGGAAAATACTGCAGTGTGAAACCAGCCTGAATGTGTTTTCAATTCCGCTGGGTCAATAATCACTGATAGGTGCACACGCCTCTCAACGTAAAATGCTGATAGACTTACTCTGATTAAATTCAGCAAGGACTGGATCTCTCCACAGTTTCTAATCCCTCTAGATGACAGCAAGCCAACCTAAATTCACCAAAAATGCTGATTCTTCATGCTACCACTGTTAACGTCAAACCCTTCCGATAAAAACCCGTTTCCTTCCTATGTCAGCCATGACTTAGCCCATAAGACTAAATTTTACAAACACTGTGCACATTGTGCAGTGGACAAACTAGGACACTGTTCCTACTCCAACCTAACTAGTATTTGTGATTGGAGGCCCTTGGGATGCTGGATTCCTGTGCCAACCTTCACTCAACCCATAGGGCTAATTTTTACAAACCCTATACACATTCTGCAGTGCACAAACTAGGACAGTATTCCTACTACAGCCTAACTACTATTTGTGATTGGAGACGCTTGGGATGGTGTCTTCCTGCGTCAACCTTCACTCAGCCCATAGGGCTAATTTTTACAAACCCTATGCACATTGGGCAATGGACAAACTAGTCTACAACAGTATTCCTACTGCAGCCTAACTATTATTTGTGATTTGAGATCCTTGGGATGGTGTCTTCCTGCATTAATCGTCACTCAGCCCTTAGGGCTAATATTTACAAACCCTATGCACATTGTGCAGTGGACCAAGTAGTACAGCATCCATAAGTCTTCTCCTCCTGTATAATCAGGGGAATATTGTCAATCACAATCTCTGAGACATTTGGATAAGCTTCTCCAATCCATCCTGGAGGGGGGGCACCATTTATCCTTTGTCCATTGTCTTGCGCAAGAGATATATTTAAGCTCATTATCCAGTTGAGTAGTGGAGCTTTATTTTTCCAGTATTAGAACAAGAATTACCATACATGAATAACAGGGGCAAACCCTGGCCTCGGGGGCCCCTGTGAAGCTACTCAAAATAAGCATACACACGAAAAGAGAGTCAAAGCTTCAAGTATTGCAAATTAGGTGCTCACTTTATTCACACACCGTGACAAGAAAGCTCAGGGGAGGTGGTGGCGCATCGTGACCAACCCCAATAGGATAAAGGCAGTAGGTAATATCTTTACAGAGTCAAAATAGTACATGTTATATTCACTTTATATAATGCACAAAACACCAATGTCTTTTACACAGCAAAAATTCTATCACCTTTATAATAGTAACATACGATCAGTATTTTACAAAAACCGTATCTGGACAGAATAACTCATGTCCAAATGTAACCATGTCACATAATAGTAGTAACATTACATTAGATACAGTGCATACTATCTCCCATCACATGTATTAATAAGGTGCAAATTTTATAAAGTGCCAATTATAAAGTGCATTTCACAGTGCATGTATTACAAGCAGGAAAGAAAAAACATATTTAATGCAGACTCATTTATTCATTACCCATACCGCCAGTAGCCATGGGGAAAGAACACGGTGCAGGGAGGATCCAAATAGGTGAACCCCTACGACATTTCATGGCCTGGAAGATCCTATGGCCACTTCATCAGGGGGATAAGGAAGCTCTACAGTTGCTCCCCCTTTAAAAAGGCTGCCAATCACCGCGTCTTCCAAACCGGGAGTGATGCATACAGCTCTATCAAGTGACTGGATATGATGCGTCACCCGCATCACCGTGGACCAGAAATGACACATACTGCATCATCGGTCACATATCAACATATCACGTGACCGGAAGTGACGTGGACAACAAGTGCGGCCGTCGCTGCACCTCCCACATCAGAGGTCCCAGCCTGCGTGCACAGGGCGATTGCCTGGGATGCGTCACCACCGCAACCTCCCAAGTACAGCGGCATTAGGATCCCAAATAGGGTGGGAGTGACGGCACAACATCAGACACAATTTGGATAGAAAATTAAACCAATTGTGAGTGACACCAGGACCAGATGAGACATAATATAAATAACATAGGATAATTCCAAATATAGTCACTATAAAGTGAATTGTTCTCCAGTGTCCTGCAGTCATCTTTCCAATGGACACTTTTTCAGGAGATGGTGATCCATTGTTGATCCCAGAGGGGGGAAACGCAAGCACAGCCTGTGAGACACCATAGAGAGAAAGCACCCATAAAATCATGAAATAAAAATAAAAGTGAGTCACAATGGACCCACATCGTAAAAGTGTACGTAAATACCGGGGAGGATGACGGTGATGGCTATAGGAAGGGAGCAAAACTCAGATGTTCATTAAGGCATTAAGACACTATCCACCATGTTTCATACTGCGCAAGTAACTTCCGTATATCACCTCTGCGTATTCCACCATGGATCACATCGCTCCCCCGTACCAACAGAGAAGATGGATTACTGTTATGGTGTTGTAGGAAGTGACGTGGCAGTGTCTCAAGGGTGGTCTTATCCGTCACTGCGGGCACTGCCAGGATGTCCCTCACATGCTCCCTCACCCTCCTCCTCAGTTCCCTAGATGTCATACCGACATACAGTATATCTGGGGACAAGCACATGTGGCGTAATACTCTTTGGCCATCAAAGGAGGTGAAGGTAGCAGTGCACTGGACATTCAGGCACGCCACGCAGTGACCACAAGGAAAACACCCCTTCAGAGGGCCTCCGAAGCCGAAGGGATTTGGTGGTTTTGGGACATAATGGCTGCAGACCAAAGTATCTCTCAAATTTCTGGCCCGCCTAGCCATAATTAGTGGTCGTTCTGATAGTGAGTCCTTCAATATAGGGTCAGACTGCACAATTGGCCAATGTCTGCTCAATATGCAAAGAGCTCCACTGTTAATTACAGGTGGAAATCAAGCTGGTAGGCTGGACAGAAACTGTTTCCACCTCCCATTTACCATAGAGGAGCTTGTCCCAGAGCGTGTGTTTAGCCCTGAGATAGGCCCTCTTGACCGACCTATTGCTGTAGCCGTCTTCTACAAACCTGTCCTTCAGCCTGTCTCTCAAATGCTTCCTCGGATGAGCAAATTCTCTGCATCCGAAGGTACTGGCCAATGGTGATTTTTTTAATGTTTGGTGGTTTTCCACCAAACAAGCATATGGGTAACATATTGTTAGAACTTGTAAGCGTGAGGACCCTTGAAAGTGGGTTACGAGATTACGTTATTTTGGCCAAAGTATCAAATAACACCTCACATTTTTATCTATAGTGTTTTGTTGCATCTTTTTATCCTTTTGCAGTTTGAGGTTGAGCTCTCTGGAGGAATTCTGTCATTTGTGATGCATGTATTGGTGCGGAGCCACCCTTCTGGCCTTATAGCATGGGTGTGACCAACAGGCTTGGTTTTGACACTGTGCTTCACATGTATATGTGTGACTGATGCTCTTTTGGTGACCTGGTGTCTATAGATACCACCGGTCTCCTCCTTGTTAGCATGGCTGGACGCAGGAGCCACAACTGCCCCCATTGCTTTGGTTGCAGGGGACTGAGCACCGGTATTCAGACATCTGTGTTATCTCCCAGTGGAGCTGGCAGCCTGCTGCTGGGTGCAATAGATATTTGACCTGGCTGATTTTTGGTGAGTTTAATCCGAACTTTCATGAAGAACAGAATTGACTGAGGATGAAGCCCAATGCTACAATGGTCACATTGTAAATTGCTATAATGTCTAAGCTATCCCTCTAAAACGTATGTTACAAGGCCACTTGAGATTTCTGAGGTCAAAGATCAACATACCTACTGCTACATCCTAGCTGGCCTCGTAAAGTGCAGGGGAATGGCTAACTAAAAATGGGACCGACAAAATGTATAAGTCAGGGCCCTCCCAATTGTAAAAGGCAAAAAAAAGCCACAACACTACGTGTGAACAAACACTAAGAGCAATATTTTTTATTTCTCTGGTTTATTTAGCCTTGTATATAAGTGATTATGCAGGAAAAACTGTGTCTAAACTTTTTTACCTGTTAAATGTGATTTAGGTTAGGTTTGGTAGTTGTTTTTGCGTATCTGTAACAGTGGGGTAATCCTGCAACAAAGCTATTCCCACAAACCAGATGTGAGTCAGAAATACATGCAGGCATATTCTCCAGGCTCTTCCCATTCTGTTTCATCACTTTCCCATACATTTCAGCCTTTTCCTGTGGCCCTCAGACCCCTTTGTAAGGTCCAGCAGAAAATTACTCGTGCTTCCCATTGACTTACATTGTACGAATTATTCGGAACACATACGTGATTATTAGAAAGTACTCATAACGAGTATAGCAATTACGAATATTACGGTACTCGCTCATCACTAACAACAGTACCTCAAGCTAGGATGTGTCATTTAAATACTGCTATTGTCATATAGTTCACACATGTACCACAAACATCTGGTGTCTCCTTCTTTTTAGATATGCCATAGTTGCCTTTTCTCAGAATGCCCCTTTTAAATAGGCATTGAATTTGCAATGGAAATCAGCTATTTTGAACATTTTGTATTTTAAAGATTACCTGATATCTGATAAATAATGTCTGATCCTCGGGCAGCATGTATCAGGACTGGCTGTACGATTTCAGCCTTGTATGTTTGACTTTGAAATACTGCTGTATTTTAGAGAAGAACATATTTTAATAGACGGCCGAGGATTGAGGCACATGGCAGCATAGTCAAACAGGCAGTTCCCTGGTAACTTTTCCTCACTACTTACGCAATGCCTTGGACAGACCGGTCTATCTATACACACACAGGGAGAAATCTGTCACTACAGGTGATTGTGCAGGGCTAAGCTGTGTACCTGGATGGCTGTTAAAGCCCGTTTTTCACTGAATCACAGTTTCAGAGTTAATGTAATGTTACACGCTACGATATCGTGAATGATATCCCTGAAACGTCAATGGTTTGGAGTCATTCAAACGACATCATTAGTACGTCGTTGTGTGTGACACCGAGATATGACTGCGATAAATTGTTGGATCGCTAATCGCAGATTTGAGAACATGTTCTCAAATCAGACAATCTTCGTTCAGTCAACCTGCTGCATCTTTGTGTGTGACACGGCGATAACGATGTCATTAATGATTTTGCCTATTCACAACCGTGAAAAAGTATCATTCGCTGGGTTGTGCGAATGATAGCTTCTCGCCGGATTGTTGGGGCGTCGTTCACGATATCTAGATGTGTGACATCTCACCAACAATCTCGAAAAGATGTCCAAACGACCGCGCTCCCGTGAGATCGTTGGTGAGATCTTAACGACATTGAAGCGTGTAACGGTACCTTTAGACATATATGGCTGACTCATGCTATCCATGGCTTTGGCAGCATATATCACCTGCCAGGTTCCCTTTAAGAAGATAATGCTAATATTTTAGAATTGTTTCCGGCTCCCCTTGTCATTTTCTTTCCTTTCTGTTTACTCTCCTAATTGTTTTTCTCAAGATCTGTTTTGTTTTCTCACTTTCCATGTCACATTCCAGAAGTAGAGTTTTCACTGATGGTTCACATTTATATGAGCTCTGTACATTTTATTTTTAGACAGTTTAAGACTTTAACATTGACTATAATTTGCTCATCACAATGTTGTATCTTGTTTTTAGACACATTTCTTGCTCATTTACAAACCTTATAAAAACTTATAAAACTTTAGCATATATTTCAAGTAACAGTCTCACAGTGAGCTTTGTTTTTCCTTTTAAGTCTTCTATTTCAGACATTCCATAGTTCTTTCCAACATGAAATGGTTGCTGAATTCTACTAAACTTGCTCTGCACATACTTTTTATTTTACCTGTTCAATAAATTAGTAATAATGCCTGGAGTACAACAAAAGAGTTTTCTGGTGCTTAAAAATTGATTCAATTTTTTTTTACTGTGGAAAATGAACTGTCAGTCACAGCTTTTATTATTTCTTCTTAACCTTGTGAGATTGGATAAGAGAGTCTTTAAGATTAGGATTAGTAAAAATGTTACGTAAATGCAATCTATTATTTGTTTTATTTCTAATGAATGATATGGTTTTATAAAAAAGGGCAAACAAACATTGAAGATTATAAAGAACAAAAATGTTAAAAGTGTAAATGTTGGTTGCAACTAAATGCTTTAGTTGATAGATTCTTTATCTTCTATTTCTGTATGACTCTCTGTGTAGGATTCCATGAAGAAGGAATAGTTATACAGTAATTAGCATGCTTACTTACAAAATTGTTAATGGCACAAGGTGGAATAACGGACAAGAGCATAAGGAAGCAGGATGGCAGTGACAGGCAAGGCGATCAGGGGAAATATTTTGACCCTTAGACTGGGGGTCTCTATCTGACCCTGTTCCCAAAAGTATCTCTAAAGTTGAGGATATCTTGGCTGCCACCCTTGCCCTGCTCCTGAAAAGCCCTAGGCTATCCCTTCACCTCCACCCAGGGACCAGAATAAACAGAGTATCTCCCAGAAAGATGGCAATCTCCACGAAGCTACACAGCAGGAAAGCTCCAGCAGAACAGCACTCAGTGTGTTAGAACAGCTCATGGTCTTTGCAGAGAATAAAGTCTATTAAAAGCTAAAAGAGTGGTAAAACCATTTCAGCTGATTCACTCAGCAATTTCAACTGGTACTGTAGAGTAACAGAAGTTAACCCTTAATAGACTAAAGCAGGGTTGGGGAACCTCAGGCCCCAGGGCCGAATGCAGCCCTCGATGACTTTTTTGTGGTCCCCGATCTGTATGCCCCAGCCTAGGCCTCCCCAGTGATGTATATGCTCGCAGCCTCTCCTTTGATGTCTTGGGCTCTATCAAACTTGGAAAAGCAGTTGAAAAGCAACATGACCAATATCACTGACATTAGATAAGAGATGAGATAAGAGATGCAGCCCCAGCCACCACAGTAGGGGTGAGTTGATTGTTTAACCAAATATAGTGGGTAATTTTCAAGTTGATAATTTTGTATGGCCCCCGAAGGATTGTAGAAATTTCCAAATGGCCCTCGGCAGGAAAATGGTTCCCCGCCCCTGGACTAAAGGAAAGTAATTCCATCTAACTACTGCAGAGCAATTCACAGAGACTGCAGAGCAGCCCAGACATGACAATTATTTATCCTTGTATTATTGGACACAACTTCTAATATCATCTTTAAACCAGTCAAAGAATCAGTTTACCATCGTAATGTTTTCATATCTAGTCAAGGGTTGTTTAGGATATGGCTATGACTTGATTTTCATCTCCCATTTTCTCTCATGCACAGAATTCCCTACATGCAGAGTTAAGATGTCAATGAGCTTTCACCTTGGCAAATAATTCCCCTTCTCTTCTGAAAGATCACTTTCTCTAGCACAGCTGCCTGTCAATGTTGAGAAAAATGTTAGTAAGAGGAACGCAAGTACCCATGACAGAACCAGCACTGATGGAATAACCGCCCTTGCTTTTGTCATCAAAGACTCTTCATGAAGCAGAACTGGACAGAGAATGAACGCAGGAAGGACGATGGAGTTGTCATTTAGACCAGACACTATCCGTACACTGCATACAGAAAAGCCACACAGGATGACACAAAGGGGTGATCGAAAAATAGAAAAAGTTCAACAGGACACTATTTGGAAAACACCTTTAAATATTTGACATAATTTCTTACCATTTATGGTACTTCTCGAACAGATATAGCTACAACACTAGCTGCTATACATATAACATGGGATATACTTGTGTATAATGTTATATAAAATTGTTAGTTAATTTTCCTTTCAAGATATAATATCAATAAAGTCAGTAAATCATTGACCTTGGGGTCAGATATTACAATTGTTACACTTGTTACTTAAGAAATTCTATGTCATCAATAAGATATTACATTACTAATTTTATTAAAAATTAGTCTTCAACGTGACTAGTTCCTTTTTTAATTAAAGGAGATATTTCTTCCAGAACGTAATAATGAAATTATTTAGAGCAAATTAGATCAGTTTCCAGGTTTAATAATTATGTTTATTTAGCTTAACAATATATTGACACTGTTCTATTTAGATATGGAAGACAATTTTGCAAAACTGAGCAGAGAAAGTTCAACAAAATTATTTTTCATTTGTCAATTAGCTTATAATCAGTAACTGATGATAAGTTTGTCATCTTTATTAGTGAATATTATGTTAAAAACATTGCGGCATATGATTTTTAGATTTCACATGATAAGCTTCCTATTTTTGGAGCTTTATTGAAACAGAGCAAGCAATACATTTGATCCATATTGTCATATAAAAATTATTTTTTTTAAATAAAATTATGTTTGAAAGAGCAGAAACAGAGAAAGGCAATAAACTTGCAAAGTCAAGCCTTATCCATAGGCTAACTGATGATATGTAGTATTTATAGTACCCCCTCCATGAGCGCTATGTTCTTATGTAATCCAAAAGAAAAGAGAGGAAAAATATACCACACATGGAGGTACAGTAGTTGTTGTATTCAGCATTCATTTAAAGGTGTATGTACATGGGTCCCATTTTATTCAACATTACTTATGATTTTCTTTACCTATGATTTTTGCCAAATTTTTACATAAATATTGCTTCGAGCAAACAACTCATGGAATACTAACAAAGAGCCAAAATACAGCCACCAACATTAGACCTAAGGAAGATTAATTTTTGTAACCACTCAATGTTGGATTCTATCACATCTCGGTGAACATAAATCATTTAAAGGTCCAGTCTTTTATTAATTTGTTGAACAGTTCCATAGTAAAATTTCCACAACCTAATCAGTAGGTCAATAGAGTTATCGTAAAGCAAAATTTGAAATATTTGGAACAAAGCGCCCTTCCACATTAATTGAAAAGAAGAAACCAAATGAAGGAGATAAAAGCCTACATTTTATGTTAATGTATATTATAAACGGAGCAGTCAATATCATGTACAAGCTATATTTGATATCATTTTGTAAGGGTGCTTTCACATAACGATTTTTGTGCAACGGACAGCCACGGATCCGATTTGGCCCCCATGTTATCCTATGGGGGTCGGATCGGATTGGACCTAATTGGCATCCGATTTTTTGGGATCCGATTTGTGTCCGATTTTTTGCTGGACCCAAAATCGGAGACTGCGGTAACTGCGGTCATGTGACCTGATGATGCTCTGTGACATCGTCACAGGTCCTGTAAGCACACGGACCTTGCGGGGAGGCAGCGGTGGATCGAGGATAGGTGAGCATAATGATTTTTTATTTTTAACTCTTTCTTATATTTCAGTTGCAGAAGTGAAAGTGCCCTGCTGTGTACGGATCCGTGATAATCACGGACCCCGACACAGAATAGATCACCTCCTGTGGGAGGGAAAGAATCGTTATGTGAAAGCAGCCTTAGGGGCTCTCCGATTCAAAAAGAATAGGTCAAAAAGACTTGAATAATATGCTGGAGTATGGTGTTCAAATTGATTAAAGGAAGGGTTCCTCAGACGAAGCTAACGCGAAACGCGCGTTAGGGGGGCTATACAGACAGGTAATTACACCTTAACCCCTTGGTGTATTTGGCACTGGCCAGTATATATTGCTTTGGTGTTTTTTTGTCTACTCTGAGGCTTATGATGATGGGTTGTTTAGCCCTATGCACTGTGCATGTGAAACAGGATGTAGACTTTTTCTATATTGAATGATTGTACCAAGTGGGTTATTCCTGGTCTGTATATTTTGTATATCTCCGTTTTTACCGTGTCTTGTGATGTTATTTAATAAAAATTGATAATATTGATTGATGTGGCCTGACTCCTGGGTTTTGTAATTGGAATTCCTGTGTATTGGAGGGCCTAATTATTTGGAGGGTGAACCCCCTTTTTGAATTTACACTCTGTAGGAGGTAATTTCCATTTTGTTATGTTAATTCAGTTCTATCTTGGATTGTATTTATTAGATGTATGCCCTAATCCTTGGGTAGCCTATCAATACAAATTCAAAGCAGAAAGCTTACCACTATGTAATTTAAGGTTTTTACCTATTATTGCTATTCATTTAGATTATACTATTATGCTATATGATTTGCACTGCTTCTATATTATGTATCTTCCAAATTTAGTGACATGCTTTATATGTCATATATGATATGTTTTGAAATGAAAATATATTTGATAGAAGGGTCTCAAATTAACCTTGTCCTTCATATTGTTATTCCTACATGACTTTTTCGACTCTCCCACTTTGTTCTTCTTGTGGTGTAGTGTTGGTTTCCCATTTTCAAATATTTTTATATTTATTATTTTCTATGAAGTTTTGCTTAATTTTTCTTAATGTTCTTTGTGCACATTTTTTGTAGGATTTCATTAATATTAGGGTGGAACTACTTATATACTCAACATGTATTTACTCTGGTCCTATGGAGCTGCAGCATGGGTTGGGGTGGTAGTTTGCAGGGTATACAAGTGGATGTACACTGATTACATGATGGCCAGAATTCAGGTTTGCATTTCCCATTGGCATATGAATTTGTGCAGACTTGTAATTTGGGTAGTATTGGAGACAGTAGGATCCATTGCCTGAGAAAAGTGTAATACTACAGAGGCAAGTATTTGGGAGTGGATCCACTGGGCTGAAGCACTGATTTCGACCTGGAAGAGCAAAGCTAAGCGGAACCGGGTGTTCACTCAGAGAGATTAGGTTTATGCTGGTAGGTAACCCCCAAGTACAACTTCAGGGGGTTCCAATACTCTTAAGTCCCCCAGCAATGGTGGGGATCCAAACCTGTTTAAATACAGTAGTGCCTCTGAAAGGAAAGTTTGAAACCTGTGTTATATTAATATCAAGATTTATTATGACAAACTCACTACTGTTTTCATGGTGAGGAAAAGTAAAACAGTAAATGGACTAAACAGTCAACTTAAGCCCAGCAACTCTCATACAAAAAGAAATCTAAGTTTCTCTCTTTCCTTATCAGGAGAACGCCCACATATATATCCCTGATCCCAGTGTGGTTTCCTTTGGGCAAAAATGCCACTACCTTCTCTAAGAGTAATATGTAAGGCTAATGAAGTACCTATGGGTGGAGATGAGGGGAGAGGAAAAATATAACATATTACTGATAGGCGTTATAAGTCTCCAAATATAATGGAAGCAGTGAAGAGTATCCTCATAAAGCAAACAGATGAAGCAGCGACTCCTGGAGAAGTCATTATTATGTGGGACATCAACTACCCTGAAATACATTGAGTAACAGAAAGCTGCAGTTCCAGCCAAGGAAACAGGTTTTTGACAACTATGAGAAACAATTACCGTATATACTCGTGTATAAGCCGACCCGTGTATAAGCCGACCCCCCTACTTTTGCCCCCAAAACCTGGGAAAATTTATTGACTCGTGTATAAGCCGAGGGTGGACCCCAGCACAGGTATACAGCCCCCAGCAGTGTGGTATACAGCAGCCTCCCCAGTGGTATATACAGGCCCCAGCAGTGTTACAGCAGCAGCCCCAGTGGTATATACAGCAGCAGCCCCAGTGGTAGTATACAGCAGCCATAGAGGTATATACAGCAGCCCCAGTGGTAGTATACAGCAGCAGCCCCAGTGGTAGTATACAGCAGCAGCCCCAGTGGTAGTATACAGCAGCAGCCCCAGTGGTAGTATACACGCAGCCCCAGTAGTATATACAGCCCCAGTGGTAGTATATAGCCCCAGTGGTAGTATATATACAGCCCCAGTGGTAGTATATAGCCCCAGTGGTAGTATATAGCCCCAGTGGTAGTATATAGCCCCAGTAGTAGTATACAGCCCCAGTGGTAGTATATAGCCCCAGTGGTAGTATATATACAGCCCCAGTGGTAGTATACAGCCCCAGTGGTAGTATATAGCCCCAGTGGTAGTATACATACAGCCCCAGTGGTAGTATATAGCCCCAATGGTAGTATATAGCCCCAATGGTAGTAGTATACAGCCCCAGTGGTAGTATATAGCCCCAGTGGTAGTATATAGCCCCAGTGGTAGTATACATACAGCCCCAGTGGTAGTATATAGCCCCAATGGTAGTATATAGCCCCAGTAGTAGTATACAGCCCCAGTGGTAGTATATAGCCCCAGTGGTAGTATATATACAGCCCCAGTGGTAGTATATAGCCCCAGTGGTAGTATATAGCCCCAGTGGTAGTATATAGCCCCAGTAGTAGTATACAGCCCCAGTGGTAGTATATATACAGCCCCAGTGGTAGTATATAGCCCCAGTGGTAGTATATAGCCCCAGTGGTAGTATATAGCCCCAGTAGTAGTATATAGCCCCAGTGGTAGTATATATACAGCCCCAGTGGTAGTATATAGCCCCAGTGGTAGTATATAGCCCCAGTGGTAGTATATAGCCCCAGTGGTAGTATACAGGGCCCCAGCAGGGCCCCCCTCATAATTTGGCGCCCCCACCTCAGTTTCTGGGCCCCCCCGCATGCAGCGCTGCACATATACATTACGTGTCTAGCAGCTGTTACCCTCCGGTGGCAGATCGCGGCTCCCGGCTCCGGGCTCCATCTTCCTCGCTGTCTTCCTGCTTTGTGACCGGCGCGATGACGTCATTGCGCCGGTCACATGACAACCAGGAAGACAGAGAGGAAGATGGAGCCCGGAGCCGGGAGCCGCGATCTGCCACCGGAGGGTAACAGCTGCTAGACACGTAATGTATATGTGCAGCGCTGCATGCGGGGGGGCCCAGAAACTGAGGTGGGGGCGCCAAACTTTGAGGGGGGCCGTATGACTCGCGTATAAGCCGAGGGGGGGACTTTTCAGCCCAATTTTTGGGCTGAAAAACTCGGCTTATACGCGAGTATATACGGTACCTTTCACAACTGGTTCAGGACCCATCAAGAAGGGAGGCACTGCTAGACTTAACATTAACCAACAGGCCAAACTGCATATCAAATATAGGGGTTAGGGGTCACTTGGGTAATAGTGATCACTAGGGATGGGCGAATCTACTCGCTAGGACTCGTTACTCGGCGAGTAGTAAGGGACTCGCAGGACTCGGTACTCTGCGAGTTTCCCAGTGATTACTCGCGAGTCTAATGCAAATCAATATCAATCCTAGTTTTGTCAGAAACGCTGACAAAACTACGATTGCCATTGTTTGCATTAGACTCGCGAGTAATCACTGGCTACTGTGCCAGTGATAGCAGGGAAACTCGCAGATAACTGCTGTTTCTTTGCGAGCCAGTCCAGCTGTCTTCTCTGTGCAGCTCCAGGGTCCTAGAGCCCGCCTGCTCACAGACATGATGTAGCAGTGTTGAGATTGTTCTCAGTCTGCTCATTCCCTGTGTACAGACATGAATGTCTGTGCACAGAGATGATGTAGCAGTGCTGAGATTGTTCTCAGTCTGCTCATTCCCTGTGTACAGACATGAATGTCCGTGCACAGAGATGATGTAGCAGTGCTGAGATTGTTCTCAGTCTGCTCATTCCCTGTGTACAGACATGAATGTCCGTGCACAGAGATGATGTAGCAGAGCTGAGATTGTTCTCAGTCTGCTCATTCCCTGTGTACAGACATGAATGTCCGTGCACAGAGATGATGTAGCAGAGCTGAGATTGTTCTCAGTCTGCTTATTCCCTGTGCATAGACATCTATATTTATGCACAGGGGATGTAGCAGAGAGGACATCGCGTTTTGGACTGCGTCGGACGGAAGAGGATTTTTTTAATTAAAGATGGAGTCCCTAATGGCTTTTTTTTTATTTCTAATAAAAAATTTTCCTTGTGTTGTGTTTTTTTTAAAACAATTTAATAGAAATTCATGGTGGTCATGTCTAATATTGGCGTGACCGCCATAAATTTCGGGCTTAGGGCCAGCTGATAATACAAAGCTGGCCCTAACCTCTTTATTACCCAGCGTGCCACCGCTACCAGGGCCGCTGGAAGAGCGGGGTTCAGCGCCAGAGGATGGCGCTTCAATGAACGCGCCATCTTCTGGGGCGGCTGCGGGCTGCAATTTGCAGCGGGGGGTGCCCAGAAAGCTTGGGCATCCCTGCGCTGCGGATTCCAGCCCCCAGCTGCTTAGCTGTACCTGGCTAGACATAGAAATTGCGCGGAGCCCCACGCATTTTTTTTTAATTATTTCATGAATTTCAGAGTCAGAGTCTCAGAGTCAGAGTCTCAGAGTCAGAATCTCAGAATTTCATGAAATAATTAAAAAAAAATGCGTGGGGCTCCGCGCAATTTCTATGTCTAGCCAGGTACAGCTAAGCAGCTGGGGGCTGGAATCCGCAGCGCAGGGATGCCCAAGCTTTCTGGGCACCCCCCGCTGCAAATTGCAGCTGTCACGGGTGGCACGGATGACAGGGTGGAGGCCACGCGCAGACGATCCCAGAGCTTGGCCCACCAGCCATAATGGTGGAGGATGGTCCGTCTCTTTCAGGAGCATTTACCTTCTGTGTTGATGGAAAGAAGGTGTGATGAGATCTCTCTATTATGGGGAGACGGCTGTGGAGGTCTTGCGCTCGGTCTGGTTTTATCCACCAATGTTGTAGGTCACTAGGACCCAGCAGACTCCTTCCACCTTTATAAGGAGGTTCATTACCCTTCCTCAGTGCAGGTGATAGTTCCTTGTGCACACTTTATCCTTGCTCCAGCAGAAGCTGAGATTGTGGAGGTTGCTGTGTTCTGCTGTCAGATAAGTGTTTCCTTTTCCCAAATGTCTGTCTTCCCTGGTGTTTGTCTTTAGTTGATAGTGGAGGGGTCTAGTGAACCTCTCCATCTGATCCTTAGATAAGATAGATCTAGGATCAGAGAGGGACGAGGTTCGTGGTCGGCGACAGTTGAGGAGACTGTATAGGGACGTTAGGGCAGACAGGGTCAGCTCTAGGAAGTCTAGGGGTCACCGTCTCCTTCTTGTGCCCTTAGCATTAGGGACTCCTGATCCCCCCCCCCGTCGTTATCCTACGCTGGGTGTCTTCCCCACTCCCAGCGTGACAGCAGCCCGCAGCCGCCCCAGAAGATGGCGCGTTCATTGAAGCGCCATCCTCTGGCGCTGAACCCCGCTCTTCCAGCGGCCCTGGTGGCGGTGGCACGCTGGGTAATAAAGAGGTTAGGGCCAGCTTTGTATTATCAGCTGGCCCTAAGCCCGAAATTTATGGCGGTCACGCCAATATTAGACATGACCGCCATGAATTTCTATTAAATTGTTTTAAAAAAAACACAACACAAGGAAAAATTTTTATTAGAAATAAAAAAAAAAGGCATTAGGGACTCCATCTTTAATTAAAAAAATCCTCTTCCGTCCGACGCAGTCCAAAACACGATGTCCTCTCTGCTACATCCCTTGTGCATAAATATAGATGTCTATGCACAGGGAATAAGCAGACTGAGAACAATCTCAGCTCTGCTACATCATCTCTGTGCACAGACATTCATGTCTGTACACAGGGAATGAGCAGACTGAGAACAATCTCAGCTCTGCTACATCATCTCTGTGCACAGACATTCATGTCTGTACACAGGGAATGAGCAGACTGAGAACAATCTCAGCTCTGCTACATCAGGCAGCAGGCGGGCTCTAGGACCCTGGAGCTGGGGCAGCCAGAACACAGAGAAGACAGGATCTTATCTGTGCGAGTCAGCGATTACTTACAAAGTAAACTAGCAATGCAAATAAATGACACAACTAGGATTGCTTCAGGCTGAAGCTTCCGAGACACATCTGCGATTTGTAAATCTCACACTACTCGCTATTACTCGCTTCCCCATTCATTAACATTGGACTCGCTAGACTCGCAACGAGTAGCGAGTCCTGGGCTCGGACTCGCTAGAGTCAAGCGATTCCGAGTAATTTAGGATTCGCCCATCACTAGTGATCACAAAATAATACATTTTCATGTATCTTTTAATAAGATGTGTAGAAGAGGGGCTACAAGGACACTAAACTTCAGGAAGACAAATTTCCAACGGTTAAGAGATGATGTTAGTGCCATAAAATGGGATGATGTCCTGAGACATAAAAGTACGCAAAGCAAATGGGAGACATATATTAGCATCCTGAATAGGATCTGTTCACAATATATACCCTATAGGAATAAACAAACTAGAAATTGGAGGAAATCACCATGGCTAAATAGAACTGTAAGAGGCACAATAAGTGACAAAAAAAAGCATTTAGAGAATTATACCAAGTAGGTAATTATGAGGCATTAAAAAATTATAGAAAATTAAATAAATTTTGTAAAAAGCAAATAAAGGTAGCAAAGATTAAGACAGATAGATTTTTGCCACAGAAAGTAGAAATAATCCAGAAATATGATGATGAGGGATTTTGGGTTAGGGGAATGTGACGCCACCTGTGGTACCTGGTAATGTGGTTACCAGCACTGCAACCGGCCGCTGAGGTGATGGTGATGCAGCAATGGTAGTGCAGCTCCCCACAGGCGGAGCTTTACCTCAGGGCAAGGGAGTGGATAAGGGGAGTCATAGTCGTTGGCTCTGTTGTGCTGCAGAGACCTTTCGGGCGACGCCAGAGACCGACTTATCATCTGGTACCAGTAAAGAACTGTTTGAGGGTACACAGTACAGTTGGGCTCACCGGGGGTTGTAGCCGCAGATTTTAGAGTTTTTTCCAGTGTCTGTCAGAGGTGTCTCTACAATATCTTTCTTGGTCTGTGTTTTGCTTTAGCTCTCCTGTCAACCACACTATAGAGCCCGATCGCTGATCCCCAGGTCTGTTACTAAAAGGTACTTCTAACCCCTTTCCGGTACGGACAGGAGCGATGAGAGGACAATCCTCCCGCCACCGGTTAGTCCTTTCCCTTGTTAGTGTATTGGACCCACTTTGGGACAGAGGTGGGATTTAGTCTTGTGGTGCTCTGGCTCTTACTTTAGGCCCTCAGCCTGCCGGTCTACAATTTGAGATGAACGGTTAACAAACCGCCTCGGTTCCGGTTTACTGGTGTTGACCTGGACTCTCCAGCCAGCTCTAACCTGGGAGTGTCCCCCTTCGTTGTCTGGGTCAACTCTCTTCTTAGAGATACCCTCCTGTCACGACCGCAGAGTCCTCTGCGTCCGTTCATCTTCCTCTTCTGTCACCGTCTGACTGACTACTGTCTGAAACTGTCACTCCAAATCTCCCGCTCATCTGAGCTCCACTCCCTTGGGACTTACTGAATACCAGTCCCCTGTGCTAAGGTGTCTTATGAGCGTGTTTTGGGTGCAGACTCTGTGTATTCCTCCTCATCCACGACTACAGAGACACCACACCTTCTGTTTGGGGTGCAGTACCTCCCTGTGGTGCCCTGCCATAGGGGCGCCACACTCTGTCCTCACTGTTCTGTCCTCAGTGCTCTGTCCTCAGTGCTCTTTCCTCAGTGCTCTGTCCTCACTGCTCTGTCTTCACTGCTCCGTCCTCACTGCTCTGTCCTCACTGCTTTGTCCTCCGCCATTGCCGCTCCATATTATTGTTGTGGCCTGGACGCTAAGTATCTCTGTGGAACATGTCATGTGACAGGGTGGGCTCACGTGAGCTTGCGCGTCACATAGACCCTGTCACGTGACCCGCTTCACGGAGATCCTCAGCGTTTAGGCCGCAACGGTAATACGTGGCTGGAGTAGGGGGGAACAGAGCAGTGAGGGAGACCGAGCAGCAGGGAGACTGGGCGATGGCAGCACTAGTAGCGACCATATTGGAATACCCATCACTTGGGTGTTCCAATATGGCGGTCGGTGTACTTCTAATAATAATAATAATAATAAATCTTTATTTATATAGCACCAACATATTCCGCAGCGCTTTACGATACAGTGGTTAGAGTACAGAAAATATAATACAGTAATTACAGTAGAGAACAAATACAGTACAATAATTGGATACAAACAATAGGCATAGAACCAATGTAAAAAAAGAAAATACAATAAATAAAGCAAGAAATGAAGGTGACCCTGCTCAAAAGAGCTTACAATCTACAACGGGATAGGAGTTGCACAAGGTACAGGGGCTTATTGCACTAATGGTCCAGGCATCTTGAGGGAATGGGGGATAAAAATAAGCTTACATGAGCGGTCATCAGACAATCTGTGTAGACCTTTTTGGTTTGGAGGAGTTTGTAGAAGATAACTATCTACAGTGCAAAGGACTTCTATTAGGGAGTATGATAGGTTGCCTTAAAAATATGTGTTTTTAGGGATCGTCTGAAGCCATGCAAGTTGTGGATAGTCCTGATTTCTTGGGGTAAAGCATTCCAGAGGATTAGTGCAGCTCGGGAAAGTCTTGGAGATGGGAGTGGGAGGATCGGATTAATGCAGATGTTAGTCGAAGGTCATTTGAAGAACGTAGAGAATGGGTGGGGTGATAGACAGAGATGAGGGATAAGATGTAGGGGGTGCTGCACTGTGAAGTCTTTTGTGGTTGAGAACAAGCTATTTGAATTTGATCCTGTAGTGTACGGGTCGCCAGTGCAATGACTGGCACAGAGCAGAGGCATCTGAGTAACGATTGGCCAGATAGGTGATCCTGGCTGCTGCATTAAGAATGGATTGGAAAGGAGAAAGTTTAGTGAGGGGGAGGCCACTTAATAGAAAATTGCAGTAGTCAATGCGGGAATGGATTAGGGCCACTGTGAGGGTTTTTGTTGTTTCTATGGTGAGAAAGGGGCGGACTCTAGAGATATCAATCAAAAGGGAAGAATCTGGGCATTAGAGGGCTGGATTTAATTTTAGGCTGGTCTCAGCTCCCTGCAGTTAGGTGTTGCCATGTCGGACCCGTGGAAGCCTAACCAGGCGAAACGTGCGCCCGTCGTCCTCCCCGCACCTCCCTTCCCACCACTTAAACGTATGTAACCCACACTTTCTAAGAAAGAAATGGATTAAAAGAAACCTTCTATCAATGGTGAGTGCCGTCTTTTCTTCTAAATATTGGACTCTAGAGATATTCTTCAGGTGTAAGCGACAGGAGCAGACAAAAGATTGTGTGTGGGAGGAGAAGGAGAGATCGGTGTCAAACATAACACCCAGACAGCGAGCCTGCTGCCTAGGCATTATCGTGGTGCCGCAAACTGAGAGAGAGATGTCAGATTTAGGGAGGTTAGTGGAGAGTGGGAGCAGGAGGAGTTCAGTTTTGGAAAGGTTTAGTTTCAAATAGAGAGTGGACATGATGTTGGAAACTGCAGCTAGACAGTCATTGGTGTTCTTTAATACCGCAGGGGCAAGGTCAGGGGCTGAAGTGTATAATTGTGTGTCATCAGCATAAAGATGGTATTGGGAGCCAAATCTGCTGATGGTGTGTCTAATCAGGGCTGTGTAGCGAGAGAGAATAGGTCCAAGGACTGAACCCTGAGGGACCCCAATAGTGAGAGGAAGAGGGGAGGAAGTGGAGCCAGCGAATGATACACTGAAAGAGCGGTCAGAATGATAGGAGGAGAGCCTGGAGAGATCAATGTCCTTTATGCCAATTGAATTCAGCATGGAGAGTTGGAGATGGTGGTCAACAGTGTCCAAAGCTGCAGAGAGGTCAAGGAGAATACGCAGAGAGTGGTCACCATTACGTTTTGCCGTCAGAAGGTCATTGGTCACTTTGGTGAGGGCAGTTTCTGTAGAGTGAAAGGGGCGGAATCCAGACTGTAATGGATCTAGAAGAGAGTGAGTGGAGAGGTAACGGGTGAGGCGGGAGTAGACCAGGCGCTCCAGGAGTTTAGAGATGAAGGGGAGATTGGAGACTGGTCTGTAGTTATTTGTGCAGGATGGGTCGAGAGAGGTTTTCTTTAATAATGGAGGAATGATTGAGTGTTTGAAGGAGGAGGAGATGATGCCAGAAGAGAGGAAGAGTTTGAAGATTTTGGTTAGATGAGTGGTGACGACTGGAGAGAGGGACAGGAGTAGGTGTGAGGGAATGGAGTCAGTAATGCATGTGGAGGGACGAGAGGAAGAGAGGAGTCTGGAGACTTCTTCATCTGTGTACCTCTAATGACGGACAATTGTAGGTAAGTATATATTAGATATCCTGCGTTGCCTATAGCAACCAATCAGAAGCTGAGCTGTGATTGCTTGCTATAGGCCACCTGGTGAATATCCACACTATCAAAACAGTCAATGCAGCATCTATAACCTCACACACACAAACAGTAAATAAGCCTTTTTGTGGCACCTGACTGTAAGGTACAGGGTTAAAATTTCCTCTCAAAACATAGTGATAGACAATTCCTGAGTCAAGTGAGGTGTGTGCAAAATTTTGTGATTTTAAATTTGACAGTGCGGATTCCTTTAGCACATCTACACTCAGCTTTATATATATATATATATATATATATATATATATATATATATATATATATATATATATATATATGTATTATAAAGAAAGCAGCACAGCTCCTTTAGGGTGCAATTCAGTCCAGCTTTTTCCTCTTACTGCCTCCAATATTAAATAAACGACTGCAGCACTCCTTAGCTTTGTTACCTATCGCCTTTATTGGGCCTTCAGGTGTATTTGGCAACGTTTCGGGACAATACTCCCTTCTTCCAGCAGGCTGCTGGAAGAAGGGAGTATTGTCAAAACTTCAGGTCTGATGAGTCACTTTGTCGCAGCTGATGAGCAAGCAGACACTGGCCAATGTGTGTACTAAGAACTTCAGAAATAAAAAGATATGAATTTTGAGGTTTTTTTAAAAAACGTAAGTTTTTAAACTTTTGTTCCCATATACGTATAGCTTGTTAGCATTTTTACATCATTGGTAGTAGCTGAGTGCTGCAGAGAATTTTTTTCTAGTTGTTTGAACCAGCGTCCCTGCTGGCACCAGTTCACATTGTCTGTGAGTGCTGTGCCGCTTGTTTCTCTATTATATATATATATATATCTAATGTAGGTGTGTATGAAATGCACAGGTGCAGACTGCCATGACGGCATTATATAAATATTTATTTATTATATATAAAATGTGTGTATAAGGCTGTGTTCACACGTTGCGTATTTTGCTCCGCTTTTTTATGCGCACTTTTCAAAATACGCTTTTTTCTCTAATGTATTGTGTGGAGTTGCTGGCTCCATTTCTGCAATTTGCACCCTCATCGCCTACAGGTGATCTAGGGTCTAGATGGTGTCTGCCCACTTAGTAGTGGTGTAGATATTTGGACAAAGTGCTTCGGTGTCCGCGCTGCTGCTCCGAGACCAAAGAAACACAGACACAGGAATGTCTGGTACAGCTACAGACTTTATTTTCCGACGCGTTTTGGAGCCTCCTCCCGAGCTCCTTCCTCAGGGAACATCCATTGATGTACCCTGAGGAAGGAGCTCGGGAGGAGGCTCCGAAACGCGTCGTAAAATAAAGGGTGTAGCTGTACCAGACATTCCTGTGTCTGTGTTTCTTTGGTCTCGGAGCAGCAGCGCGGACACCGAAGCACTTTGTCCAAGAATCTACATCACGACCACGGTCACCGTTGAGAGTGCGGTCCCTGCAGCAGCTGCCTGTACGCTATTCTACCAGTTGTGGGTTTCACAACTGCTAAAGGTGAGCAATTCCACATCGACAAGTGAAAGTGTTTAATTGAGATAAGACGCTATATGCGCATTCTTTCTTTCACACACTTAGTAGTGGGGTAGGGAGGACAAGGAGGACAGGGATGTCAGCAGTAGGACTCATCAGACCTGAAGTCACTTTGTTGCAGTTGATGAGCAAGCAGACATTGGCCAATGTGTGTACTAAGAACTTCAGAAATAAAAAGATAAGAATTTTGATTTTTGTTAAAAAAACATAAGTTTTTAAACTTTTTTCTCATATACATACTGCTTGTTAGCATTTTTACATCATTGGTAGTAGCTGAGTGCTGCATAGAATTTTTTTCTAGTTGTTTGAACCAGCGTCCCTGCTGGCACCAGTTCACATTGTCTGTGAGTGCTGTGCAGTTTTTTTTCTCTATTATATATATATATATCTAATGTATGTGTTTATGAAATGCACAGGTGCAGACTGCCATGACGGCATTATATAAATATTTATTTATTATATATAAAATGTGTGTATAAGGCTGCGTTCACACGTTGCGTATTTTGCTGCGCTTTTTTATGCGCACTTTTCAAAATACGCAATGTGTTTTGTGTCTGCCAGCAAAGTGAATGGGAAATTCACTTTGCCGTGCAGACAGTGCGTAAAAATACGCAGTGCTTTTTCAGGTAGAAAGCACAGCTGCATACAGAATTGAGATGTCAATTCTTTACGCAGCTGCTCTTGCGTTTTCTCCCTTTGACATCACAGAAGGGAGGAGGAATCCTGCTTCCTCCTCCCCGCTGTGACAGCTGTGACCGCCCATTAGATTTCGCAGTGTATTAATATACACTGCGAAATCTAAATTAAACAAAGCCAAATGTAAGAAAAATAAAAAAGAATCAAATACTTTACCTCTCCAACGCCTTTTCCCGGTGTCCAGTAATGAGGCCAGTCGAGGTGTCTCCTGCCAGAACCTGCCGTGATGTCAGAGGGGCGTTGCCGGCACTGATTGGCCGCTCGCGGTCATGTGATACATATCACATGTCCGCGAGCTGCCAATTGGTGCCGGGAACGCCCCTCTGACATCACGGCAGGATCTTGCAGGACACAGATCTCCTGGCCTCGGCACTAGACACCAGGGAAAAGGCGTAAAGTATTTGATTCTTTTTTATTTTTCAGACACTTGCTTTTGTTTAATTTAGATTTCGCAGTGTATATTAATACACTGCAAAATCTAATGGGGCAGTCACAGCTGTCACAGAGGAGAGGAGGAGGCAGGATTCTTCCTCCCCTCTTTGACATTACTGCACTTTCTGGGGTAAAGAATGTGCAGTGTGTGAAAGCCCCTGTGTATTTTGTTGCGCTTTTTTGCGCAGCTGAAAAGCGCAGCAAAAATGTGCAACAAAATACGCAATGTGTGAACGCAGCCTAACACTGGAATGTACCGCAGATATGTCAGACTAAACAGTAATATATGGGAAAATGAAGAGTGATCATGATATTGTATGTGAGTGGACTATTTGAATCCAGCAGTGCGGAGGGATACAGTGAAGGCAAGAATGTGACAGTTGTGGTCACATGATCCTTTTTTGAACCCTTCTCACAATCTCTCCTGTTCAGCTCAGCATGGAGAGGGAACAAGCACATATAAAAAGGTATTTTTTACTCATGATATCTACTGTAAACATTTTATTGTGAATATTTACACCTCTTTTCAAATTTTTGCCAGAAAACTTTAAGAAGGGCATGGATGCCTTTCTTGAAAAATATGAAATTACCAGTTATACATGCTAGATTCCTTGATAGGGTGTGGATCCAGGGAACTAGTCTGTTTACCGTATGTGGATTCGGGAAGGAATTTTTTTCCCCAATGTGGAGCTTAGTGTTTGTCACATGGTTTTTTTCTGCCTTCCACTGGATCAACATGTTAGGCTATGGGTTGGACTAGATTAACTTAAAAGTCTACCTCAACCTTAAAAACTATGAAACTATTAAGTGTGATCAGGCCTTAACAGGACTATTTCCTGTGGAGAAGCCATGATATGTTACCTTTCTCCTGGTTCACAATCTTAACACTACCTCCAACCAATTAACTGTTTGGGATCTCAGTGTATCCTATCCCAGTTGTGCAGCTTTAAAAAATCATACTTCATTCCCACTGACAGGAATCTGTTAGCAATTTAATTTAATCAGTCTCTGCAAAAGATTCAATCCGTATAGTTTGGTGCCTTGAGGACTTTCACCATGGACTGTGACCTTTTGGATCTACGCACCATGCTATCCGCAGTTATCAATAAGGAATACACAGGCTTCCCCACTCTGTCCACTGAACAGGGGGATGAATTGACTGTCCCAGATGTCAGAGTTCACAGGAGCACGAAATAGCCGCACTCTACAAGGGACTAGGTTTACTTGCTTAGGTCATTTTCCCTTATTTTTTCTTTTTGACAGGATCTGTAAAAACAAGCCTCTAATCCCTGCTTCGTCTCCATGGCGACTGACTGCTCTCACCACCCAAACCTCATTTCTCTAGTCAGCTTAAGCGGCAGAGTGGTGATGCACTAAAAGTATTTTACCCATCGAGCAAGAAAGATGCATTTTCACTGCAGTTATTTTGTCAAATACATCACAGCATATATAAAATTATTCAAGCTTTATTTTCCATATTTAATAAATGAAGAACAATAACACATGTTACTAACAACTAATGGCCACAAGTTATCGTTACAGGTGTGACCAACGTCTTTAATTAGTACTAATATGCATAGCTCTCTACAACCTCATATAGTACCACAACAGCTGACTCCAGGGATTGAGCTCCACAGTCAGACACAGTCTCTAAACAGATATAGCCTGGTTGGCTAGATGCAGGCAGGTGCAGGCTCCAGGTATGGAAGCAGAACAGGTGCAGATGGTGCTACCACAGGACTAAAACAGATGGTGCGGCAGGTGGACTGGGGCAGATGATGCTGCAGCGCAGGACTTGACCAGATAGGTAGGTACAACAATCAAGCAAGGCATGAACACTGGTACAGCAAGGGGTGTTGATAACCAGCAGTGTCTTGAAAGCTTATACCACAATGCTCAGGCATCTTCAAAATGGGAAGGTGCCTTAAATACTCTGTGCTTCAAAGTTATAGGCTTAAATGAATTTCCAGGGAAGGGCGCCCTCGCTATTTATGGAGCGGTGGTGTGCCACGTGCGTGCATCCTAAGAGCGCTGGTAGGAGGCCTGTGCAGTGTGTGCAGGTCTGGGAGCTGAAAGCAGAAGATGAAACCCAGTTATATGCCAGGGGATCGCTGAAGGGGTGAGTACGCCATGGCGGTTGGTCTCCCTGCTGAGCAGGTGCTAGTCCCGTGGCAGGTGTTGCACCACCTATGAGTTGTGCAAAAATGTTTTGACATTTCAAACAGATTAACATGAGAGTTCTGGCAAAAACTATTTAAAGATTCAAAGACTTTTGATTTGGTATATTTTATAGACAGGTCTACAGATCCATGAGAAACATATACACCACATGGATTGCCTCCATGGTCCATACCTGTGCTTTCCAAGCTTGATATAGCAGAGAGTCGGAGAATCTGTGTAATTTACTTCTCAATATTTGAAAAACACCGATGACACACTGACCAAACACTGATGACATGGGGATCTAAAACATGGATAACATTGGTATCATTTGTTGTGTATGTGAGAAATAATGTTGTCTGAATAAGGCCTAAGACAGCTTGCTAAAATTGCAGTTTCTCTGGAGAGGGAAGCGTTATGCAGAGGCTGGTAACCTAAAAGCAAATGAGATGAAACTTACCACAGGGTTGACCCTATTGCTGCAGAATGGGATGCTTCCTTTATACAATGTCCTTGACTGTTTATGAAAATCTACATTTTTCTTTATTATTGATTTATGTGACTTCTGAAGATGATGCATGGCAGATTTTCAATAATGTGACTGTTGGACATCTCATATCTTCCCACAGCAGTGACATCCATGTAGATTTCTTCTGC
Organism: Allobates femoralis; assembly: GCA_033576535.1. Taxonomy (NCBI): domain Eukaryota; kingdom Metazoa; phylum Chordata; class Amphibia; order Anura; family Aromobatidae; genus Allobates; species Allobates femoralis. Next base: position 699,466,808 of record JARQOC010000003.1, on the reverse strand, counting down.
CTGCAAGTTTCATAATGTAGTGGCCTACTGACAAGCATGAGAATTATATAGGGTAGGGTCACATTGCAAACATGAATTGCATTCACCGCATCCGGATCCGGATGCGGTGAACGCAATGCCGGTCGCACACAGTTTTTTTCAAAACTGTGTGCTGAATACCGCACTGCGGTCACCGGATGGCTCAGGATGTGTAATCCTGAGCCATCCGGTAATTGCATAGCTTGCGGTTCCCGATCTGGCAAGTTAATAAAGAGTTAAAATAGCTGACCTAAATGACTTTTTGAGGTCTGTAGGGGGGCTTAGACCCCCCTACAGACCGGCCGGCGACTTCTATAGTGTTCTACAATTTCTCAATGGTCACAGGCTCTTCGGAGCCCGTGCATGTAAACCAAAGGGGCCCCCCCCGTATCACTATACTGGGGTGCATAGACCCCTCTATTACAAATAAGCTGTATTGGTCTAAAGTACATGATAAATGTGGCAATTCGCATTGTAAGTATATACTTACATTCTTTCGTAGGCAGCGATAAGGAAATCCATGGGCGGGGCTGTGTGCAGCAGCCTCCGCCCGCTCCTTCTTGATGCCCGCCCCCTCTGGCCGTAATCCAGTGTTTTGTGGGCGGACACGTCGTTAAAGGGGCGTGGCTAACTATGTGCCATAGTTAGCCACGCCCCTTTAACGACGTGTCCGCCCACAAAACACTGGATTGCGGCCAGAGGGGGCGGGCATCAAGAAGGAGCGGGCGGAGGCTGCTGCACACAGCCCCGCCCATGGATTTCCTTATCGCTGCCTACGAAAGAATGTAAGTATATACTTACAATGCGAATTGCCACATTTATCATGTACTTTAGACCAATACAGCTTATTTGTAATAGAGGGGTCTATGCACCCCAGTATAGTGATACGGGGGGGGGGGGCCCCTTTGGTTTACATGCACGGGCTCCGAAGAGCCTGTGACCATTGAGAAATTGTAGAACACTATAGAAGTCGCCGGCCGGTCTGTAGGGGGGTCTAAGCCCCCCTACAGACCTCAAAAAGTCATTTAGGTCAGCTATTTTAACTCTTTATTAACTTGCCAGATCGGGAACCGCAAGCTATGCAATTACCGGATGGCTCAGGATTACACATCCTGAGCCATCCGGTGACCGCAGTGCAGTCCCGGTAAACGCTGCGAAAACTGCTGCCTGCATGATTTTAAACGCAGGCAGCAGTGCCGGATCCGGCCACCGGATGGCTTGTGAAGCCATCCGGTGTTTTGCATTGGATCCTATGGGGAGCGTTTCCTGGTCCGGTTTTGAGCTTTTTGGAAGCTCAAAACCGGATCAGGATTTTGTTCCAAAAACGGAAATGTGACCCTGGCCATAGTGAACAACAACTACATGCACATTGTTTTAACCCTTTCACGACGAAGGGTATATAGGTACGTCCCCGGTCATGTCCCTAACTTTAATCAGAGCTCATGTGCTTGACCTTGCATCATTTCCTGCACATGTTAGCCTATCTGATCAGCCAACATGCACATCTAATTTGTTACCTAGTTAGATCAGTGTTTGACAGTGTGATCTAGCACGCGCTGACAGTGACCCTTGCCGCCATCGGCAACTGTGTGATGTGATCACGGTGAGCTTGAAGCGCAGGCTTCAAGACCCCTATGTGGTCAAACAAATCAATAAAAAGTTATAAAAGTTAGTTCCTAAAAATGTGAAAAAATAAAATACATTTTTAAATCATCAAATAATTTCCCTTTTGCCACATTGAAAGTAAAACTAAAAAAAAATACACACATTTGGTATCGCTGAGTTCGGAAATGCCCAGGCTATCAAAATGCAAATAAATTAATATGATAGGTATACTGCATAAAGGAACAAAGCATAATGCAAAAATTACTTGGTTTTGGTCACTGCAACAGTGCAATAAAATACTGTACAAAACAGTAAATCAGACCCTTCAGTTTCCCTTAAAAGGCTGTTTGGCCTCTAACCAGCGATTGCCAAATCCTTCAGTTTCCCTCAAAAATGCTGTATTTGGCCTCTAACCAGTGTTTGTCAAATTCTTCAGTTTGCACTAAAAAGATATTTTTTGCCTTAAAGCAGTGATTCCAAAATCCTTCAATTTCCCCTAAAAAGGCTGTGTTTGGCCTCTAACCAGTGACGGACGAATCCTTCATCTTGTACTAAAAAGGCTGTGTTTGACCTCAAACAAATGTTTTCCAAATCTGTGTGCATAAAGCATTAGTGGGAAAGCCCAAGTTTGTGGTGGAAAGAGGAAGAAGGCTGTTGGAAAGAGGACTAGGCTTGGTGTTCAAGGTGTATGTGGGGTAGGTGCTACTGCTAATGTTACTAAAAGCTGTTCTAAACAAACATTGGCTCTTTGTATCCTAAGACAGCAACAACTTCTATACGAGGACAACCTACTCCAATATTTTTGTTTGCCAGCAGCAGAGCAATATGAGTTGTTGAAGTAGCCCAGAAGGAGCTTTTACCACATTTACTGGCAAGCACTCCATCAAGTGGCCTGTCCTCCTGTTCCTCCACTTCAACATCACAAACAGTTCAGTTCTAGCTATGGTCCAGCGGTCATGGGTTTTCAGTGAGCGACCTGCCTGGTCCCCTAACCCTAGTACGACGGCCTTCCTTTCCCTTCACCGGAGGTTGAATCAAAGGACATAAAGACCCTGCACCCCGCCGGGGTTCGTGGTTGGACCATGGAGCTTCCTGGCCACTTCAACAGAGCCGGCACTCTGGTTCCAGCCCAGTCCCTCGGTTTTCCCACTGACTCGAGCATACCTGGACTCTCTCTGTCTCTGGTTAGTGTCTGCAGCCTGGGACCCTGATAAGCCCAACAGTAGGACAAGCCTCCAGGTCCGTGTTCTCTCAGTCCTGTACGGTGGTGTTCTTGCTTCTCCTTCTACTGACTCTTTCCACTAACTCCTCGACTGCTTTTGGTGTTGTCCTTTTTGTTCTGTTGTTACCTCCCATAACCGGGACCTTCTCTAACTTTCCACCCTCCACCTGGTTCCTCCCTCTATCCCAGTGCTGGGCATAGAGTCCCTTGACTTAGGATCCGGAGTGTGTTGGGTGTGTGTATGGGGAGACCGACCTACCAATCCCATGCTGCTGCACCATCTAGTGGCGACCGGTCTGCAGGGGCCCCACACAATCATGGCAAGCACTTTACCCTCAGCCACAACTCTGGCTCTGAACAGCAGCGGTCTGCAGTTGTCATTGGTATTAAGGACTGCCTAGCCTGGGCCTTTTTCGACACCGCAAAGGAAGATGCAATTCACAGTTTTTGCAAAGTTTGTAAAGAAAACTTCAGTAGAGGCAAGAAAACCTAACAATTTCACTACTATATGCTTAAACTGCCACATAGCCCAGCACCATGCATTACTGTGACAAAGTTACTGCGCTATACCTATGCCTGGTCTCTCCGAACACCATCCACCACATTAATCACATCTGCTGCTTCTTCCTCCTCCGTCACCATGGCAAGTGTTATCACAAAGGTCTCCAACTGCAAAACTTCCATTTGTCTACCTGTTACAGTCCTGGAGAGTGACAGGTCCTCAACTGATAGGGAAGAGGACACACATGCTGATTTTGATCATACCCAGACTCTGAGCACATCACTTGTTTATCAACCCCTACACCCACTTAATCTCTTTATATAGTGTATAACTCCTCCCCCCTTCAATGTACACCAATTACATTATAACAAAATATAAACAAAGTTAAAAACAATCGATAAGCAATGTTATACATTCAATAAATCATTTGTCACTAATCTAATATGAACAATTTCTCCAAAAAATTGCCGAACGCAGCTATGTTTGGAAAATAAGTTAGAAATATCAAATTGCCCTAACACATACCCCATTTGTTTGGAGCCAAAACACTCACCAGAAGACTTGTTGGCCAGGAACAACACCTAACCTTAAGGTATCAAGCTGTAGAATTTTTTTGAGCTTTAAATAAATTTAAGCTTCCTGGAGTTTGCAGGTGTTTTGACACCTGCAGGGTTTGTATTTTAGAAACAGTACCAGATGTAGCAGCAGCTGTGAATTCCAGGAATCTTTCAATGTCCTTAAAACATCCGTTTATAAGAGCTTAATATTTTTTAGTGAATTTGTTTGTATATTTATTTTTATTTTGTTATTATTTTTTCCATTTTTATTTTGGAGAGCAAACCTTCTACACTTAAATGATAGCAATTTATATAAAAATAGCATATGGACATTATACAGTGCTGTGCAAATTAATTGGGATAAACCATTTTTATAAGTAAAATCGTAAGTTGGGGTTACCAGTCAGTGATTCAAACCAGTTTTAACTGCTTTGAACAGGTGTGAGTGTACAACCTTGAGTAACAAAATGTGGCTTGACTGGTTTTAATCAGAAAATAACAGCTAGCTGTCCCCTCAACCTCAGTTGAGAGCTTGTTTCTGTGAGGAGTGGTTTAGTGTACTTTTTCTCGCTGGGTGATTTGTGCCTGTAAAAATGGATGTTACTCCATGGAAGAGGTCTAGAATTATTACTGTTAATGAACATAGTGTCTGACTGTAAGAGAAATCGCTTCCACTGTTGGTTTTGGAAAATCTACCGTTTCAAGAATAATTCGCACACACAATGAAACTGGATCAATTTCTCCAAAATGAAAAGGGAAACGTGGAAGAAAAAGGAAAACGACACCAAGAACTGATAAAACTCTTATCAGAAATAGACAAAAAAAACTATTAATGAGTAATGCACACAGTGAACATGTCTGTAGGACAGCGTTCACACCACCAAAAGACTGAATCACAAAAAAGTCAAATGTGTAAAATACTCTGTTGTAAAGAAAAACAGTAAAAAGCAAGTGCTGTTAAAAAAAATAGTAAAAACAGGGTATTTAGTTGATACTTTTTTTGCAAAAAATGTACGCTAAGTCCTCTACCTCTTCACAATAACCCTTGTCAGAGCAATCCCTATCTGATGTATTCAAAAACCTGACCATGTGTATTGGTACCTATATGAACAGGACCCAGACAGGTCCAAGGTCTGACATGGACTGAATGCAGAAGAAGGCTTTTTATGTGCAGGGCTCATGGGGGAAGGGCAGGAGGTTACCCTATCTTGCAAGATCCTTTTGTCAAAGGACCACAGGAACACAGGACACCCGAGCGAAGCAGCTTGGCCTGGGTGTCGCGTGTTCTGGTGGTCCTTTGCGGCGGCGCGGGTCGAGTGGCACTTCATTCTTCATCCAGGACTCATTCCTGGCCATTTTAAAAGTTTATTTTTTTTCCACCATTACTGTGTACTTTTGGATGTGTGCTTTGGATCATTGTCTTGCTGGAGTTCCCATGATCTTCAACTCAAACCAAGTTTTCTTACACTGGCTTGGATATTTTGCTCTAAAATCTCTTGATAATTGTGTGATTTCATGATTCCTATTATACAGTCAAGGCCACCAGTACCAGACGCAGAAAAGCAACCTCGCAGCATTATGAATCCTTCATCATGCTTACCTTTGGTAGGGTGTTCTTTTTCTTATAAGATTCATTTCGCATCTGTAGAAAAACTGATGCTTTGCATTGCCAAAAAGGTCTATTTTTTGTTTCATCTATCGACAGAACATTTTCCCAGGATTGTGGTCTGTCAGGGTACTCTTTGGCAAAGATCAGACATTCCTTTTAATGTCTTTTCTTCAGCAATGGTTTCTTTCTTGGCCTTCGTCCATAAAGCTCTTCTTGGTTTAGTGTGCTGTGTATGGTACTTGTTGCAACCATGACCCCAAACTGTTCCAGATTGGCCTTCAGGTCTTTGGATGTTTGAAGTGGTGTTTCTTACTTCTTAATAACATTGTGCACTGTTGAATCTGGAATATCAAGGTCTTTGGAGATGGCCTTATACCCTTTGGAAGCCTTGTCTTTGCTAATAATAGCAGTTCTGATGTCCTCAAACAGCTCTTTTGTCTTCACCACTGTGACTAAGCAATCGGGCATAACGCGGCTTTTTAGAACACAGAAGTCATCATTCATTGGCTAATTCATGTCACATGGGCACCGACAATCTATCAGAGGGGATTCTCATTTGTGATTTACTACAGGTGAGTCAAAATGTATTTCCATACTAATTTAATGTAAAGGGTGCCAATACCAGTGTCACAACAAACTTTAGATTTTTTTTTCAATTTTACCCATCCATGGCTTTTTGTTTTAAATTGTTGTTTATAATTGGCTCTTTTGTATTTAACACAATATAAAAAAGCTGTATCACTTGATTTATTTTATGAAGGAGATATTCTGTATTATGTATTTAAACTTCATGAGTGCCAATAACGATGATCAGCACTGTATATACCGTATATAGTCGTGTATAAGCCGAGTTTTTCAGCCCAAAAATAGGGCTGAAAAGTCACCCCCTCGGCTTATACACGGGTCAATATGGTAATCCTATGGTGGGGAGGCTGGAGGAGGCGGGGGGAGGCTGCTGACTGAGCAGCCGGTCACGTGGGGCCGCTCATTAGATATGCACTGCCCCCCGCCCATCACAGCGGCAGGGGGAGCCGTGCATACAGCCCCCAGTGTATACAGGCAGCCCCCCCTGGCACTAGCCCCCCCATTATGTGAAGAGCCCCCCACACTTTGCAGAGCCCCCCCCGCTGCATTATCTTACCATCCAGGGTCTTCTTGACCACGGGTCCTGCAGTCATCATCGCGCGCTGTGTTCCGGTCTCATGTGACCCGACGCGATGACGTCATTCCACTGCGACCGCCGGGTCACTTGAGACCGGGAACACAGCGCGCGGAGGACTGCAGGACCCGCGGTGAAGAAGACCCTGGATGGTAAGATAATGCAGCGGGGGGGCTCTGCAAAGTGTGGGGGGCTCTCTCACATGATGCGTGCTGTATTCCCCTGGGGGCCTGCTGTATATACCCCTGGGGGCCTGCTGTATATACACCTGGGGGCCTGCTGTATATACACCTGGGGGCCTGCTGTATACCCCAGGGGGCCTGCTGATACCCCTGGGGCCTGCTGAATACCCCTGGGGGCCTGCTGTATACCCCTGGGGGCCTGCTGTATACCCCTGGGGGCCTGCTTATACCCCTTGGGGCCTGCTGTATACCCCTGGGGGCCTGTTTATACCCTGGGGGCCTGCTGTATACCCCTGGGGACCTGCTTATACCCCTGGGGGCCTGCTGTATACCCCTGGAGGCCTGCTGATACCCCTGGGGCCTTCTGAATACCCCTGGGGGCCTGCTTGTACCCCTATACCCTTGGGGGCCTGCTGTATACCCCTGGTGGCCTGCTGATACCCCTGGGGCCTGCTGAATACCCCTGGGGGCCTGCTTATACCCCTGGGGGCCTGCTTATACCCCTGGGGGCCTGCTGAATACCCCTGGGGGCCTGCTTATACCCCTGGGGGCCTGCTGTATACCCCTGGGGGCCTGCTGTATACCATACTGCTGGGGCCTGTATACCACTGGGGGGGCCTGTATACCTCACTGCTGGGGGCTGTATACCTGTCCTGGTGGCTGTATACCATACCACTGGGGCCTGTATACCACTGGGAGGGCCTGTATACCACACTGCTGGGGGCTGTATACCTCACTGCTGGGGGTTGTAAACCTGTGCTGGAGTCCACCCTCGGCTTATACGTGAGTCAATAAGTTTTCCCAGTTTTTGGGGGCAAAAGTAGGGGGTTGGCTTATACACGGGTCGGCTTATACACGAGTATATACGGTACATCATATAACATGTCATAAACAGAGAAGGAACAAATGAATTAAATAAGGCTTTGGCTGCACTTGTTTTTCTGTAGAGCTACTGATTGATTTCAGTTATTAAGTTGCAGATTCAGTCCACTCAGTTGCATGTAACTAAACATATTGCTTTGAACTAGATAGTTAAAATCAGTAGTACTACAAAAAGTCAGAGTGTAGCCCTAAAGCAGTCTTTGTCAAATAAGTTGAATGCCTCCCACTTATGAGTGTCTTGAGGCCCACCACTTTAGTCAATATCTATTATAGGGGGCACTAAACAATTCTGTTGCAAAAAAGTAGTTATTAGAAACAAAGTATACAAATAATGCATTCATAACTTGTATATCTCTAGCTTTGTATTAATCTGCTCTTGTCTTTTTTATAATGATTTTGCTCCTCTGATCGTATCTTCTACTGCTAAGCCTTTGTTTTTACAAAATAAATCTGTTATGTTTCACCACTGAGTTGCCCTTACTGCATTGTTGCATCCCCAGGACTTGATTAAAATATAGCAATATTGTCAAGTAAGCACTAACAATAATTTTTAACAATTTTATAAAAGCGATAAGACCCTATTGCGCCTTTTGTCTCTCTATCTCTAGATACTTGTATGTTCTGGCATTTATAGAGAGACCCAAAGAGGACATAAGGGAGGCTTTGTCACATGGAAAAAATATCTTTAAAGCAAAAGCAAATTACCTAAATAACTAATTGTACTCCGAATTTTTTCAAAAATGTCATGTATGGATAGACTGTTGCATCGGTAAAAAATGGGAATTCAAACATGTTGTCGTATTAATCTTATCTGATTTCTGATGAAACATACAGCTGCATTTGGAGAAAATGTAAAAAGATTTGCTTACAGGCATTTTAAGCCCTGAGTGAATTCAGCATCAAAGGCGATGATTGTGTTCTGAAAATCCCCCAAGTAACAAAACATATTTTGCTCTTGAGTGCGTTACACGTTTGCAAATTCCCAAAATGTATTCATCTACAATTTTATTTATAATGTAATCACATAGTAAATGGAATCAACATTATCCTCAATAAAAGGTGACATGCTTTTAACTACAACACAAGGCTGAAAACGAGCTTTGATGTGGGGCAATTTCATTTCATTTAGTTTATGTCCCATGTCTAGGAAAAGAAAAATGACAAAAGACAGTACTTTAATGACCTACCCCTGACACTGCAGAATCCCTGTTTTTGGCAAAAGGAGTTCTGTGTATTTTTAATGGTTATCCAATGAAGTACCATTAAGGTGAAAAACACATTTAGCTCCTACAGACAAGAAGATAACGATCTTTAATGTCAAAACATATCTTATACCTTTTCCAATGCATGAAGAAAAAAAATATTATTTGATATATGATAAAAAGTATATTGAAGATGTTTCAAATTTGTCACAATTAAAAAGGACCTGTCACCCCCCCTCCAAGGATTTCAATCTAAATGCAGCACTGAATGCAGCATGTCTGCCCATGTGTGTGTGTGTGTGTGGTGTGGTGTGTACTCCGAGATATTGCGTTATAAATAGTCACTGCAAAACGTCAGGAGGGCATTCCCTGTTTCTAAAGGCAGGTCACTTCACAGGGCTATTCCCACCCCCTGCCTCAAGTGTGTGGATTAATCCCTGCCTGTCCCGCCTCCTGCTCTGACGTCAGCACCAGATTCCCACCCTTCTTCGTGTTATGCTGTATAATTACAACAGGGTGAGAATCTGGTGCTGCAGCCATCTGTGCCCTGATACCCCTTCACCCCATTGCTGTGTCTCCCCTGGTCCCTTGGCCCCCCTTGGCTGTGATCGTGGCGGGGTTTGGCTGTAACAGCTCAGCTCCACTCTGAGCAGTAGCCACTACTGTTAGTAAAACAGCATAAATTCGGCTGTATTGCAGCTGTACACTATGTTAGCTATGTAAATCTTGCTATGTATTTTGTGTAGCTGAAGATTACAACATCACTGCGCAAGCGCGCCGGCCAGTTGTCTACCTTAGTAAGCACCTACTCAGTGAGTAGCAAAGTTCTCGCCATGTTGTCAATGAATCTCAATGCTAAAAATTGCCCATCAATATGCAGTGCCTGGGCTACCAATTCTTCAACATGTGCACATCTTGCACAGCAGTATGCACCCTCCAACAACTGATGAAAGACAGGATATATATGCGGCAAAATGTACACTGGATGGTATTGGCAATTATTGAGAACAAGTTGTTCTTCTGCACCACTGGCCTGTTTGCATGGCACATACTGGTTTATCACTCATGCTGTGGGGTGTGATGCCAATAACATTCATAGATGAGTGATTTCACTCCTTGACTTTTCTAGGCTATAGCACTCCCAATACTTTTTGGGGGTAAATCCTGTTGACATCTACTTACATAAGTTTAATTGATTTGTTTAGATAAGGGTGGATTGTGTAGAACGCCACATTACACATACGAAGAGCAGGTACTCTAGGATGAAGTAAGGAAATAAAGTTTTACATTAGTAATGTAGATGTTCTCCTTTGCTCTTAAAGATCTCTATATTGACTTTCTAGTCTTAACTGAACATCTGAGTAGTACTAGCTCCCAGGAGAGTACATGATGTTTACTGAACATTGAATTTTAATTTAAAGTCTTGAATTACGCTACTGTGTAGAGACGTATACTCCCTGTAGAGATGTCATCTTCTCTTTATACATAAAGAAAATTGAGCACTGTTAATTTTCTACAAAATGACAAAGTTTCTACTTTTCTGCATATAGGCAGCTTCTCAGAAAATATCAGTGCATTAGCAAGCAATAATGTCTAACATTTCTTATTACCATTTTTAATTGAAAGTTCTTTTAATCAAATATTTTATTATTGTATGTATTTTTTGTATTGGTTAGAATAATTGTGCTAAGGTGGCACTGTGTAAGGCAAAGGTCCCCAGCCTGTAGTTTGGGAAACAAAGGAGATTTGTGAGCCCAAAATCCTAAAGCAAAATATATATAAATAATTAGGCTTGTGGCTGTCTACCAACTTCGTGTATTTGCAACAGGTTTAGCAAATAACTAAGAAGAGACGGTCTCCAGATAGTGACTTTTGTGAGCAGCCCAGCACAGAAGAGCAGATATGGATGTTTATATACTGGTGGGGGTGATAAATATTATAATGTTAGTTAGAGGGAATTGAAATTGGATGTGAAAGTTTTGTGTGATTACTTCATGTGAGAACTCTGAATTGGGGTAAAGTGGGAACTCCTGGATGTAAGTATACTGCCTTTAATGGAGGGTGGGACAAGATGCTTTTTGTGGAGAAGTTTTGGCTTTAATTAAACTTGTAATCACGGCTCTCAGTGACACTATAGCGAGGGAGAGTGAGTGCACTGGATGTGGCTCCTGACCATCTTTCATGACTCAATGTTCTCAACTTACATTTGAGACCATTGGTATAAGGTATATCTAATGATAACAATAAAGATAAGGGAAAGTTGTATTATATTTCAATAATTTTTATTGCTCTAAAATATCATACATAAAGTAACAGATTAATTAAGGACATGTATACAAGCATTGTATCTGATTTGACATAAGATCAGCTTAATATTTACATTTGCAAATAGAGTTCAGAAATGAAAGATTTTTTTCTTTTTCATATATATTTCAACAACATTTTAACAAGAAACATCTAAGTATAAAATATATTATATATCCATAGGGTTCTAGATCAAATGTAATTAGTAATTGTTGGAATGAAGATTTCTACTAGTTCCCTATGAGTTGGAGTATTCATATATGAGAACTATAATACAATTATGATGGAATTTTTGGGGAGGGGGAGGGGAAAGAGTCACGGATACTTCTGATAGTAGCGGGTTAGTTTAAATTGTTAAGTCTGTTTATAAAGAGTCTCCATTGTATTTACTCTACTAGACTGTGCATAGGCTAATTTTTATATGTTTATGTATAGATCTCTATGACGTTCCGGTCTCTCATGTCTGTGAGGAAAGAGGATATAGGATATATATGCATATTTCACATTTTCGGTTAGTACAAAAAACCTCATTTCAATCCTGAAATATTACTGTCCATCAGTTATTACAAAGTTCGTAGAAGACCAGCACTCCACTTGGGTATAGGTTAATGGTGCTGATGGAAAGGATCAAGGATCCGTAGTATCAGAGAAGTAGAAATCCAAGCACTCATTCAAAATGTTAATATGCTTTAAAGTGATTTATTTGACAAGTTGGTGCACGGGAGTGACCAGCATGACAGATATAACGTTTCGGCCTCGCAATTAGGCCTTGATCACACAGTCACTAAGGATAAAATCAAAAATATATACAATAAAGATTGTGTACAGTGAAAAAAATGCAGAAGGTTATATATACAAAAGGTTATATATACAAATTTACAATGACATCAAGTCTAGTATGGTGTTATAATAAGTATATAGATGTTAGATTGGCAAACTAACAGACTAAGGTTAATATGAGAGATCAATATCAAGTGGATGTAGAATATGAGAGAGGTGGATGAGGGTACAGGGGATACGAAGGCTAACAAAGTTACCTGCAGTGGTATGTAAGGGACTTCACTGAGTAGGGAGTGCTTTGTAGGTAAACTTGTTTTTTCTGCAATATAAGGTTAGAGGACCTTAGGGATAGGTAGTAGGCGGTAATGTATGCAAGTACAAAATAAAGAAGTTATGTACCTGTGTATTGGTATAAGGATAGAGTCCTGTATTACACAAGGAGGTGTATTGGAAGGATTCAAGCGATCCAGGGTAAGAAGCCAACTTATATATATGGTATACAGGTTATCCAAAGTATCCCTCAGGTAGTATCTAAAGAATATATTACATTGTTAAAGACTGGTGGACCAATTGGGCTCACCAACAAGGAGGTTATTGGTTGTAGATTTACCTTAAGAAATCCACAAGTCAAACCCTTACAGTTAATCCCAGTGTTATGATAGAGGCTCCTATCAGCTGTAGCTAGTAGGGTAAGGAACACCTTTTGACTAGAGAGGGTAAACATATGTAAGTTAGAGGGCTGTATATAAAGTTATACTTATCTTGGTGTTCCATCAAGCTGTCCTGCTCACATTGGTGTCAGTGGGTGCCAGCACGTCCAGTGCCTAGGCTGAGAATGCGCGGTCTAGCCAGCCGCCGCCGCATTATGTGCGGTCGGCTGGTCATGTGATCGGAAATGACGTAGCCGGGCGCGCATGCGCAATAGTGCGCGCCGGCGTTCAGTGTGTTTATTGTTTATAGGTTGCCGCGGCAACCCGCCTGCTAGAGGGAGCGTGCGGCCAGTGCAGGAATTCACTGTCGCAGCTCCCAGGAGTCAGGCAGAAAGTGTAGACTAGCTTTTGGCACAGAGGTCTGTGACAGTTGTATAAATAGTTAGTGTATAATAATGCAGGCAAAGGACTCAAGGGGCAATGTGTTGTCTGTATAACATATATATAGGGGATGATATAAATGAGATTAGAGACTATATAAACAGTGGGAACCCCTAATAGGACCTATATGTATATCAGGGATCACAGTACTGATGGTTTAAAGAAAAAAGGAACTCAAGAAGTTTTGATAGTGCATATGTAAACACATGTAAGACATAATTACACATGATATAGTTGAATCAGTACAAAATAAGCATTGATCATTGTTCTCATCTTATGGTGTATATTGATTCTTTCAACATAACATATAACATAATAAGGTCAATAACCAGGTATATGGGGTCCAACCCAAAATATAGTCTAGAATGAAACAATAAGAGAGGGGGGAAAAAAAGGAAACTTACACAGGACAAAAAAGGGAGGGGGGGGGGGAAGAGTATCTTACCCTCCAGGTGGCTGTAGACAAGAAGGAGCAGTATTTGTTAGGATGGTATCTATGAAAAAGAGGTATCAAGTTAGCTATTCAATCTCCCGATTCAAGCCCTTGGGTGTTAATGTATCTAGGGTGTAGATCCAATAGCTTTCTCTGCGTTTTAGTATTTTGATATGATTCCCCCCACGGCGAGGTCTAGGTACATGTTCTATGACCTGGAAACGTAGTTGTGCCACATTATGGTTAGCTTCCCTGAAATGGTGGGGAAGTGGCAGCCAAGTCTTGCCACAACGAATAGTGGATTTGTGACTAGTGATCCTGTCCCTAATTGTCTGTGTTGTTTCCCCTACGTATAGCAACCCGCAGGGGCATTTGACGAGATAGATCACAAAACTCGATTCACAGGTATAGAACCCCCGAACCTTGTATGACTTGCCAGTGCGTGGATGTACTACCTCACTACCCTTGATTACGTTGGAGCAACAAAGACATCCCAGGCAGGGGAATGTCCCTGTTCTCTGTTGTCCGGTGAGTGTCCTAGTGAGAGGTTGTTTGTTGGACCCAATGTCAGCTCGGACAACCTGATTTCTAATGTTGGGTGGTCTTCTACAACACATCAATGGAGGATGTTGAAATGTTTTGACATTTGGGTAGGCCTTAGTTAGTAGGGGCCAGTTCTTTCTCACTAGTTTGTGAATCTTCGGCATTATAGGGTGGTATGTATGTACGAATGGAATTCTGTCCTGATTAGTGAGGCGGTCAATCCTGTTATCTAGATCTGTAATAGCACTGTTGAATTCAGAGGTCAATAGTGTGGGAGGATAATCCCTCTGAGCAAACTTATTAGACATTTCTTTCAGTCTGGTTTCTTTAGTTGTTGGGTCTGTCACTATGCGGGTTACCCTCTTAAATTGTGAACGTGGTAAACTATCCCTAGTAGAGCGAGGGTGGCAACTGCTATATAGGAGGAGACCATTGCAGTCAGTCGGCTTAGAATACAAATCAGTGATTAATTTACCATCAGGGTTTTTAATGACCATGGTATCCAGGAATGGGATCTCGTTGGTATGTGAGTTCAGGGTGAATGTTAGTTCAGTATGTATTGAGTTTAAGTGTTCTAGAAACATTGTTAGGTTTTCCTCAGTGCCCGTCCAGATACAAAATATATCGTCTATGTAGCGGAACCAAGTGGTGACAAAGTTTTTGAATAAGTCATGTGGATAGATATAATTTTCCTCAAAATGGTTCATGTACAAGTTAGCATAGGCCGGGGCTACATTCGAACCCATAGCGGTGCCGCAGGTCTGGATGTAGAATTGGTCCCCAAAGAGAAAATAGTTCTCTCTTAGAACCAACTCCAAAAGTTCTATGCATAGGTTCCTCACATTGGTTTCCACACCAGCATGTTGTAATGTGGTGTTAACTGCTTCTACTCCCTTGTTATGGGTAATAGATGTGTACAGGCTATTTACGTCAAAGGTGCACAATAGACTATTGACTGGAATCCTATTAAGGGATCTTATTCTGGTTAAAAAATCTCCAGTGTCCAAGATAAATGACTTGGTTACTTTAGTGTATGGGGTCAGGATTTTTTCAAGAAAAATGGACAAAGGGTTCAATATAGAGTCAGTGCCTGCAACGATGGGACGACCCGGGGGATTCCGCAAGTTCTTGTGAATTTTGGGCAGGGTGTAGAGAACCGGTGTTACAGGGTTATGGTTGATGAGGAAAGTTTTTGTTTTAGAATCAATTGTGTTGTTATTATAATATTTGTCAACCACTTTATTGATCTTAGATCTTATGTTGAAGACGGGATCGTTTGGTACCTTTTTATACGTTGAACTATCAGCTAGTTGTCTATTTATCTCGGAGATATATTGTCCCTTGTTCATGACAACGATGACGCCCCCCTTGTCCGCAGGTTTGATAATTATATTCTGGTTATTTTTAAGAGAAGTAATAGCTTGTTTCTCATGTGCAGACAAGTTAGAGCGGACAGGGAGGAGACCAACTCGTTGTTCATGGACAACTGTTTTAATGTCCTGTTCTAGAAGTTCGATGAAGGTTTCAACTGCATGTTCAGTTTTAGATGGATTGAAAGCACTAATGTTTCTTAGGCCGAGTGATGCAATAGTGATTCCTGCCGGTGTGCTCTGCTCTGAGATGGTTCCTAGTTGATTACTTTGCAGTGGTGTTTGTTGCCCAAAGTGTGTTTTGATTCTAAGTGAGCGATAGAACCTTTGTAGATCAGCTTCCAATTGAAATGTATCCCATCTGGGAGTTGGGCAGAATGAAAGACCTTTGTTTAAGACAGAGAGTTCAGTGGGAGAGAGTGAGTAGTCGGATATATTGATTACTAGATTTGGACCCCTACCTGTGACCGAAGTACCATCTGACGATCTCGATCTAGGTCGCGACCGCCTTGACCTCCTGGTCTTCCGCTTGTGCCTAAAAAAGGGGGTGGTGGTCGAGGTGTTGGTGAGCCTCCAGTATCGCTCCCAGAGCCGGCTGGTGTGCCACCGGAGGGAGTGGATCCCCCAGATGGTGGTTGACCTCCCGTTGGCTTTCTTGGTTTCGGCCATGGTCGCCTTGGTGCGGGTTCGTCCCATCTATAGACTTTATTATTTAAATAGTCCTCTGTATCTCTCTGGAACTTAGTTCTCTTTCTCTCCTCCAAAGTCTTTCTGTGAGCAGCAAGTGATGTCTCAACTTTGCTTTTAAGGTTGGAGAACTCGGTGTTACTCAGGGTAGACACCAGTTGTGTTTCAATAGTAGCGATCTTTTCTTCAGATTCCTTGATGGCGTCTTGTAAGTGCTCAATAGTCAAAAGAATCAAGTCTAGTGAGCATTTATTCAGGATTTTTTGAAAGGTAGCGCAAAATTTCTCATTGTCAGAGAAGAGAGTAGGTCTCAAGTTGCATCTTAAGCCTCTTGGGATCTTGCTCTGTCGATAGTACTCTCCAA
This sequence comes from Allobates femoralis, assembly GCA_033576535.1. Classification (NCBI taxonomy): domain Eukaryota; kingdom Metazoa; phylum Chordata; class Amphibia; order Anura; family Aromobatidae; genus Allobates; species Allobates femoralis. Next base: position 699,450,298 of record JARQOC010000003.1, on the reverse strand, counting down.
GCGTTGCACAATGAAGATCAAATGAGATTAGTTTTTTTCTCTCCTTCTCCCAATCCCTTGTCTTGATATCTCTGTTAGGTACGCGGAGAAAGTCTGTACTAGTCCTAATGCGGGCTAGTATAGAAGTGCCAATCGTATCATCATAGGCAAATGTTTCTGTAGACATTGATGGCCGGGGTGCTGAAGTCAAAATCAGGGTAATCAAAGTTCGTAGAAGACCAGCACTCCACTTGGGGTATAGGTTAATGGTGCTGATGGAAAGGATCAAGGATCCGTAGTATCAGAGAAGTAGAAATCCAAGCACTCATTCAAAATGTTAATATGCTTTAAAGTGATTTATTTGACAAGTTGGTGCACGGGAGTGACCAGCAGGACAGATATAACGTTTCGGCCTCGCAATTAGGCCTTGATCACACAGTCACTAAGGATAAAATCAAAAATATATACAATCTTTATTGTATATACCACCAAGTGGAGTGCTGGTCTTCTACGAACTTTGATTACCCTGATTTTGACTTCAGCACCCCGGCCATCAATGTCTACAGAAACATTTGCCTATGATGATACGATTGGCACTTCTATACTAGCCCGCATTAGGACTAGTACAGACTTTCTCCGCGTACCTAACAGAGATATCAAGACAAGGGATTGGGAGAAGGAGAGAAAAAAACTAATCTCATTTGATCTTCATTGTGCAACGCTTGGAGAGTACTATCGACAGAGCAAGATCCCAAGAGGCTTAAGATGCAACTTGAGACCTACTCTCTTCTCTGACAATGAGAAATTTTGCGCTACCTTTCAAAAAATCCTGAATAAATGCTCACTAGACTTGATTCTTTTGACTATTGAGCACTTACAAGACGCCATCAAGGAATCTGAAGAAAAGATCGCTACTATTGAAACACAACTGGTGTCTACCCTGAGTAACACCGAGTTCTCCAACCTTAAAAGCAAAGTTGAGACATCACTTGCTGCTCACAGAAAGACTTTGGAGGAGAGAAAGAGAACTAAGTTCCAGAGAGATACAGAGGACTATTTAAATAATAAAGTCTATAGATGGGACGAACCCGCACCAAGGCGACCATGGCCGAAACCAAGAAAGCCAACGGGAGGTCAACCACCATCTGGGGGATCCACTCCCTCCGGTGGCACACCAGCCGGCTCTGGGAGCGATACTGGAGGCTCACCAACACCTCGACCACCACCCCCTTTTTTAGGCACAAGCGGAAGACCAGGAGGTCAAGGCGGTCGCGACCTAGATCGAGATCGTCAGATGGTACTTCGGTCACAGGTAGGGGTCCAAATCTAGTAATCAATATATCCGACTACTCACTCTCTCCCACTGAACTCTCTGTCTTAAACAAAGGTCTTTCATTCTGCCCAACTCCCAGATGGGATACATTTCAATTGGAAGCTGATCTACAAAGGTTCTATCGCTCACTTAGAATCAAAACACACTTTGGGCAACAAACACCACTGCAAAGTAATCAACTAGGAACCATCTCAGAGCAGAGCACACCGGCAGGAATCACTATTGCATCACTCGGCCTAAGAAACATTAGTGCTTTCAATCCATCTAAAACTGAACATGCAGTTGAAACCTTCATCGAACTTCTAGAACAGGACATTAAAACAGTTGTCCATGAACAACGAGTTGGTCTCCTCCCTGTCCGCTCTAACTTGTCTGCACATGAGAAACAAGCTATTACTTCTCTTAAAAATAACCAGAATATAATTATCAAACCTGCGGACAAGGGGGGCGCCATCGTTGTCATGAACAAGGGACAATATATCTCCGAGATAAATAGACAACTAGCTGATAGTTCAACGTATAAAAAGGTACCAAACGATCCCGTCTTCAACATAAGATCTAAGATCAATAAAGTGGTTGACAAATATTATAATAACAACACAATTGATTCTAAAACAAAAACTTTCCTCATCAACCATAACCCTGTAACACCGGTTCTCTACACCCTGCCCAAAATTCACAAGAACTTGCGGAATCCCCCGGGTCGTCCCATCGTTGCAGGCACTGACTCTATATTGAACCCTTTGTCCATTTTTCTTGAAAAAATCCTGACCCCATACACTAAAGTAACCAAGTCATTTATCTTGGACACTGGGGATTTTTTAACCAGAATAAGATCCCTTAATAGGATTCCAGTCAATAGTCTATTGTGCACCTTTGACGTAAATAGCCTGTACACATCTATTACCCATAACAAGGGAGTAGAAGCAGTTAACACCACATTACAACATGCTGGTGTGGAAACCAATGTGAGGAACCTATGCATAGAACTTTTGGAGTTGGTTCTAAGAGAGAACTATTTTCTCTTTGGGGACCAATTCTACATCCAGACCTGCGGCACCGCTATGGGTTCGAATGTAGCCCCGGCCTATGCTAACTTGTACATGAACCATTTTGAGGAAAATTATATCTATCCACATGACTTATTCAAAAACTTTGTCACCACTTGGTTCCGCTACATAGACGATATATTTTGTATCTGGACGGGCACTGAGGAAAACCTAACAATGTTTCTAGAACACTTAAACTCAATACATACTGAACTAACATTCACCCTGAACTCACATACCAACGAGATCCCATTCCTGGATACCATGGTCATTAAAAACCCTGATGGTAAATTAATCACTGATTTGTATTCTAAGCCGACTGACTGCAATGGTCTCCTCCTATATAGCAGTTGCCACCCTCGCTCTACTAGGGATAGTTTACCACGTTCACAATTTAAGAGGGTAACCCGCATAGTGACAGACCCAACAACTAAAGAAACCAGACTGAAAGAAATGTCTAATAAGTTTGCTCAGAGGGATTATCCTCCCACACTATTGACCTCTGAATTCAACAGTGCTATTACAGATCTAGATAACAGGATTGACCGCCTCACTAATCAGGACAGAATTCCATTCGTACATACATACCACCCTATAATGCCGAAGATTCACAAACTAGTGAGAAAGAACTGGCCCCTACTAACTAAGGCCTACCCAAATGTCAAAACATTTCAACATCCTCCATTGATGTGTTGTAGAAGACCACCCAACATTAGAAATCAGGTTGTCCGAGCTGACATTGGGTCCAACAAACAACCTCTCACTAGGACACTCACCGGACAACAGAGAACAGGGACATTCCCCTGCCTGGGATGTCTTTGTTGCTCCAACGTAATCAAGGGTAGTGAGGTAGTACATCCACGCACTGGCAAGTCATACAAGGTTCGGGGTTCTATACCTGTGAATCGAGTTTTGTGATCTATCTCGTCAAATGCCCCTGCGGGTTGCTATACGTAGGGGAAACAACACAGACAATTAGGGACAGGATCACTAGTCACAAATCCACTATTCGTTGTGGCAAGACTTGGCTGCCACTTCCCCACCATTTCAGGGAAGCTAACCATAATGTGGCACAACTACGTTTCCAGGTCATAGAACATGTACCTAGACCTCGCCGTGGGGGGAATCATATCAAAATACTAAAACGCAGAGAAAGCTATTGGATCTACACCCTAGATACATTAACACCCAAGGGCTTGAATCGGGAGATTGAATGGCTAACTTGATACCTCTTTTCATAGATACCATCCTAACAAATACTGCTCCTTCTTGTCTACAGCCACCTGGAGGGTAAGATACTCTTCCCCCCCCCCCCCTCCCTTTTTTGTCCTGTGTAAGTTTCCTTTTTTTCCCCCCTCTCTTATTGTTTCATTCTAGACTATATTTTGGGTTGGACCCCATATACCTGGTTATTGACCTTATTATGTTATATGTTATGTTGAAAGAATCAATATACACCATAAGATGAGAACAATGATCAATGCTTATTTTGTACTGATTCAACTATATCATGTGTAATTATGTCTTACATGTGTTTACATATGCACTATCAAAACTTCTTGAGTTCCTTTTTTCTTTAAACCATCAGTACTGTGATCCCTGATATACATATAGGTCCTATTAGGGGTTCCCACTGTTTATATAGTCTCTAATCTCATTTATATCATCCCCTATATATATGTTATACAGACAACACATTGCCCCTTGAGTCCTTTGCCTGCATTATTATACACTAACTATTTATACAACTGTCACAGACCTCTGTGCCAAAAGCTAGTCTACACTTTCTGCCTGACTCCTGGGAGCTGCGACAGTGAATTCCTGCACTGGCCGCACGCTCCCTCTAGCAGGCGGGTTGCCGCGGCAACCTATAAACAATAAACACACTGAACGCCGGCGCGCACTATTGCGCATGCGCGCCCGGCTACGTCATTTCCGATCACATGACCAGCCGACCGCACATAATGCGGCGGCGGCTGGCTAGACCGCGCATTCTCAGCCTAGGCACTGGACGTGCTGGCACCCACTGACACCAATGTGAGCAGGACAGCTTGATGGAACACCAAGATAAGTATAACTTTATATACAGCCCTCTAACTTACATATGTTTACCCTCTCTAGTCAAAAGGTGTTCCTTACCCTACTAGCTACAGCTGATAGGAGCCTCTATCATAACACTGGGATTAACTGTAAGGGTTTGACTTGTGGATTTCTTAAGGTAAATCTACAACCAATAACCTCCTTGTTGGTGAGCCCAATTGGTCCACCAGTCTTTAACAATGTAATATATTCTTTAGATACTACCTGAGGGATACTTTGGATAACCTGTATACCATATATATAAGTTGGCTTCTTACCCTGGATCGCTTGAATCCTTCCAATACACCTCCTTGTGTAATACAGGACTCTATCCTTATACCAATACACAGGTACATAACTTCTTTATTTTGTACTTGCATACATTACCGCCTACTACCTATCCCTAAGGTCCTCTAACCTTATATTGCAGAAAAAACAAGTTTACCTACAAAGCACTCCCTACTCAGTGAAGTCCCTTACATACCACTGCAGGTAACTTTGTTAGCCTTCGTATCCCCTGTACCCTCATCCACCTCTCTCATATTCTACATCCACTTGATATTGATCTCTCATATTAACCTTAGTCTGTTAGTTTGCCAATCTAACATCTATATACTTATTATAACACCATACTAGACTTGATGTCATTGTAAATTTGTATATATAACCTTTTGTATATATAACCTTCTGCATTTTTTTCACTGTACACAATCTTTATTGTATATATTTTTGATTTTATCCTTAGTGACTGTGTGATCAAGGCCTAATTGCGAGGCCGAAACGTTATATCTGTCCTGCTGGTCACTCCCGTGCACCAACTTGTCAAATAAATCACTTTAAAGCATATTAACATTTTGAATGAGTGCTTGGATTTCTACTTCTCATCAGTTATTACATATATCACACTGAAATAGCTGTTGCAAAAACCCAATTTTACACAAAAAAAATGAGTAAGATTAAGATAGGTGCCCAAACTTTTTCATATGACTGTATATGCCCTGATTAGCTGCCAGCCCAGAACATACACACAGAAAGTGCCAGGGGAAAAAAATTAAGTCCAACACTCCTCTGATCTCTACCCACCCTCTCTCCTTATCAAACATGTCCTGCATGCTATTTTACACAGTCAGAAGGTAGAAGAAAGGCATCACTGCAAATGTTTTTCTTCATCCAATTAAGTACTGAACAAAGCTGAGTTTGCAGACTTTTTAGGAAAATATTCTGGTTCCCGAATCCGAAACTGCAATGTTCATGCCGAATTAAAATTGGCGAACATGTTTGGGAAAGTTCAAACACAACAATAGAGACAGTCGGGCACCACTATCGGTCGACACTTTTTCTTAGGATCCACATACACCGTTGCTTTTTGCTTGCAAAAGATGTGCTTAGGCTTTTTAGGTGCATACTCTTAGACAGCATACTCGTAAACTCTTAGACAGACATACTTGTAAACAGCAGCACTCACCTGGTTGCTGTCAGACTTCTTTATATGCTGAACCTGTTGAAGTGCTAAATTAGCATGAAACGGCAATAGGTCCCATCCTCCCTCCTGCCTCATGTCTCTGTGCTTACATGTTTAACATGTCAAAATAAAGATGTCCACCAGCAACCTGATGAGTGCTGCTCTTTTCTTCTTTTTATGCAAATGTTCAGGGAAGTTCACTCATCCCTAATTAAACCATATCACTAGGATTCAAAGAACAAAAGAACATTGGTCCCCACAACATTTCTGATGTCTGAGGTCAAGAGGCATAGCTAGGGGTTCACCAATTGATTATTAAAACTAAATCCCTGCAGCTTTGACATAGTCTATGCTGCCCTCATATGGTCCACCAATTCTGTAGTATAACCAACGGAACATTGTACTGAAAATGCCATACATTTTACAGGTGACTCCCAGTCAGGCGCACTCTGTGATACCCAGTGACTGTGGCAAGCGGTGGTGACATCAGTAACATTATTGCTCACCACCTCTGTCGCTGGGTCACACAGAGAGCAGCACAAAACCCAGAATGTCTCACGAGTGGTGACATTATGAGTTACTGACACATCATGATTCATCACAGATTCAGGGGACTTGGTGGGAGTGGTATGGATTATGTCAGAGCTGCAGGGTTTTTTAATAACAAATTGGTGACTGTCTCTTTATTTCTTTCCCTCCCTCTTTTCAAGTTTTCAGACTCCCATTTGTGGACTACTTCGGATTCATCTTTCTTGCTGGGTCACACAAAGGGCAATGCAAAACCAGAATGTCTCACAAGCGGTGACATTATTGAGTTAAGGTACCTTTACACGCCGCCACTGTGCCTAGCAACAGGTATCCACTGCACGTGCACGTGCACGTTTTTAACGGTGGCTACCGATTGCTGATGCCGCATATAGATGCCGCCATTGCGTTGTCAACTGAAGGTATCTTTGTTCCCCGGAAGTTCCAACACATCCTGCGGCTAACTTACTGATTTACACGCCGCTACCACAAAGGAATATGGCCGTACATCTTTCGCGCCACTATTACATAGGCGTGACAGAGTTGTGTATTCCGTGACGCTAATACGCTGATTAGACAACGCAATAGCGTCATGATTGGCCAGCCTGCGCAGGAAGGCTGGCTAATACATGACGCCATGGCAATTGTGTAGTGTGAATGGTCAAGTCTTTAAGTATGGCGCCCTGTGAAGGGACAGCCAATGGTTACACAGTAGCCCCCACCAATGATCGCTGATGCAGCGTGGTATCCATGACGCTGTGGCACGCCCCTGGGAGTTCACTAGGTGACGCAACATCCATGCTTGTGCTCGTTTAGTCGTCACTACCATGGCAATTGTGCCTTTGTGTTGCCTTCGGTTTTTGAGCACGGCTCAGCAACAGGTATCTGAGTCAACTGCAGGACACGGGAGGAATTGCCCTATTTATACGCCGCCATTTCATAGCAATTTCATGGCAAAAGGCACAAATATCCCCAATGCCAGGCAGTTGCTACCTTGCAGTGGTGGCATGTAAAGGGGCCCTTACTAACATCATCACTCCTCACAGATTCAGGGGACTTGGTGAGAGTGTCTTGGATTACGTCAGAGCTGCTGGGTTTTTTAATAACAAATTGGTGACTGTCTCTTCTTTTTATTTCTCTACCTCGCTCTTTTCGTGTGTTCAGGCTTCCATTTGTGGATTACTTCAGATTTTCATATCTTTTTTTATATATAAAATAAATTAATGAGCCATAACATGAACCTAACAACATTTTAAAATTCTGTGAATTATTTGTGTTCATAATACTCAACACATAGCTAGATAAATTCTTGTAGGAGTGCAATTTCCAAAACACTGCCCTTCTGGGGGTTTGTTTTGCTGTCCTGGCACTATGAGAGCTTAGAACATGGTGTGATGACATGGACTCTTTTAATGTATAACATAGGATGGTTTCTTATGTAGCCAGACAATATTTGAATTTTGTTTGCTACCTCGTAATAAGCCACTCATTGTTCCAACAAGACTTGTAGATGCCTTGTAGCGTTTAACGTTTGCAATGTAATTATCTCACCCCTTTGTCAGAGGCTCAGAGAACTTAATTATGCTAACTGCCCATTATATTACTATGTGTACCTTTAGATTCTATGTAAATTATGTTTTTGAGTCTCCCACACCAGCAATGCAATACTTCTAGAGATATTATATATGTGTCTTGAAATCTAGCCAATGAGAGCACAGTCTTAGTAAACCAATTGTGAAGTTCCCAATGTCTGAATTGAATGGTCGGGGGGGATATAAGCAGACCTGTTAATTAACCAAAGTGATTTGTTTTGAGGCCTCAGTCAAGGGATTTTGGTCCTGACTAGAGGTGCATGAGACTTGATACATGCTGCTAATCTAGGATCTACGGATCCAATTGGCAGGCCATAATCCCAGGCCTAGGCACTTTGGTGCCGACTAAGGGATTAGAACCTGAATTATAATACTACTTCAGCATTGAATGCTAGGATTCGGCTTGGATATCAAAGGAAGAAACTCTGTCCACAGCAGAACCTTGTAATTCCCTGGTGAGCCAACGGAGGGTGAGACTCTGTTGCCTGTTACATTGTGTGTTTTGCTGGTTATGTGTTATATGCTGTTAACTGATTGGGCATCCAATAAAACCTTAATATTGTGGTTCCCTCACCCAGTGTTGTCTGGACCAGCAAACCAGAGAGCACCCACTGACCCCTGTGTCTCCACACATGGCACCTGAAAAATATTTCTGACAAATTTGTGCTGCAAAAGGCAAATAGCACTTTTTCTCTTACAAACCCTGCTATTTTGAAAACAATCTACATATGGGGTACTACGCCATTTGGAAGAAATTGCTTTACTAATTGTGGTATCCCTCCTTCTCTTATTACTATTTTTGAAAATTAAATTTTTTTTTCATTTTTCTCTTCCAGTGTTATAACATTTTTTTAAAGCACGTGGTTCCAAAGATTTTTACCCTCATGGGTGTAGTTTCAAAAATGTGATCACTTGTCATGTTCTTCTGCCTTTTTTGTAGTAAACGCCAGCCAAAATTGCACTCCAAAAGTAAAATAGCACTAGTATTGTTTGAAGCCTTGTTATGTGCCCAAACAATGTTTGACTGTATAGGTTTAGTAATTGTACTTAAAAATTTCTTTATATACTCTGTAGTTAATTTTCTTCTGAAAAAGTTGGAAGTTAAAACATTTTTGTGGTAAAAAAATTTTCATTTTACTTCCCAATGTTATATACCTTTGTGAAGTACCTGTAGGTTCAAAAAGGTCCCCAAACCACTTGATAAATTCTTAAATTGTGGGGAGTTTCAGTGACACCTTAAGGGCCCTGCCCATGTAATTTGCCATTCACAATCTATTCCATCATGCTCTCCAAAATTTAAATAGTATTCCAAGCCTTTGAAGCCCTGTTTTGTGCCCAAATAATAGTTTACGATCACATGTGGGATATCAACTTAGAAGAAATTACTTTACAAATTTGCGGTACATTTTCTTCTGCTACTCTTGTGAAACCCAATTTTTTGATGAAAAATAAAACATTTTCCATTTCCACTTTCCATTTCCATTCAAAATTGCATTTCAAGGGTCAACTATTACTCCTCTCCCATGACATGTTGTGGGACCAAAACAGAACAATCCAACCACATATAGGATTTTGCCCAAATCAGTGCTTTTTCTCTCATTGCTGCTTGTGAAAATGAAAAATTTGATGTTAAAGAAAGATTTTAGTTGAAAGATTAATCTTTTTGGGAATCTTTTCGGAATGCAATTTTGTTTACAACAAGAGATACAATTTTTAAAACAGCAGAACTTCTTGAAGTTGTCTGACAAATTGTCACTTCAAAACCTAAAACTCAATTCAAAAGTGAACAGGTCCTAAAGAAAATAAATGTGAAAATTTTGTTTAAAAAAGAAAAATTGCTGCTGAATTTTAAACGCATCCAAACGCCTAACAAAATTGTAATGTAAACTATAAATGTTGTTTATTAAATGTAGTATGTCGTATGGCTATATGTTTTAGGCATATCACAAATCAAAAGTTTGAATATTGCAAATTTTTCCACATTTTTTCCCAAATTTCCCTTTTTTATATGTAAGTACAATTCTTAGGCCCCTTTCACATCAGCGGTAATTTGAAAATGCATCAGTTGCAATAAAAAAAACGCATCTGCCACATTTATCACATAACGGCCGCACTTGTGGCACACTTGCAGCAAGCCCCATGCATTGTTTATGGGGCTTGCGGTAAGTGTGCTGCAGATGGGCAAGTGCGGTACCGGTAGTTGCGGCATTTGCGGCCGCGAAAAAAAACGCCATTGACCGTGTTTTTTTCGCGGCAACAACTACCGGAACCACACCTGCTGCACACTTACCGCAAGCCCCATACATCATACATGGGGCTTGCCGCAAGTGTGCCGCAAGTGCGGCCGTTATGCGGTAAATGCGGCAGATGCGTTTTTTTACCCGACTGCCGCATTTTCAAATTACCGCTGATGTGAAAGGGGCTTTAGTTATTTAACTTTATCATTATCCTGAGGTACAAAGTGTAAAAAAAAAAACAGCCTTTAGAACCACTGAGATTGGATTAGGCATTCCAGGGTTGTTACCATATAAAGTGTTACAATAGATTTGAATAATGGGACTCAATCAGGAAAGTCAAATCAAACAGACTTTTGCAGTACAGATACAGGTTTCACTTGAAACAAAAACAAAATCTGCAAAATTACATAATGTTTTAGAGTCTATAAACCACATACTCCAAGACTGAAACTATTTGGACCTCTAAGTTTTTTTACAGACACAACATTTTTTTTTAATACAGCTAAGATGCTTAGGGTAAGACTTTTTTGCATCACTAATTTTTTTTCCCGGAACAATGTTTGAGCATATACATATTTGTTATTAATTTGGATTAATTTATACAAAGTCAACTTAAAATATTTTTACAATCTTTAGAATTTATTTTAGTCAATTTTCTGAAAAGTCAAAAACATAATTTTTTTTAACACAAACTCCAGCTTTCTATACACTTTGTCCAACTGACAGCAAACTTTGACATTCCCTCATTAAAAAATGAAAAAATATATATTTTAGGCTACGCTGCGGGCCAGGAATACTGTCTTCGCCTCTTCAGTAAACATGATTCTTCACCCTAGTGGGGCTTTTTTTCAGGGGACATAATGCACTGTCAAAAAGTCAACAGAATGTGTTCACGGGTATGCACCGTGTTGCAGACTTGGACGGTCGTTCTGCTCTTTCCTTATACTTCCCAATTCATTCATGCACAAGATAGACACTTTCTCACACTGTTCACAAAATCTTCAGTAAATATGAACACCAGATACAGACTCAGACCAGAAAAAAAATGAATTTCTGATTGTTGCTATTCTTTCATGTAAGTTACAAGTGGGACGGCCATTGTTTCTCACAGCGGAGTCACAAATGATCTGATGTAAATGTTCAAAATTGAATAGCAGTGACAATGACTATATACGAGCATTGATAATACAGTAGGTCAAGTAGATGTTTTAATTCAGCTGAAATTCAAAGTCCAATACATTTTGACTCACCCTTGCAATTTGATAGGAATGAAAACAAAACCTTTTTTTAATATTTTTCCTACAGGTATTTAGATGAATGTTCTCTCGTTCCTCATTTTTTTTATTAATCATCTTAAATATATTCCTTTATATACATTGGTGATGAAAATTAGAGAACAAAGTAAGATCACTTGATTTTTCTTCAGTTTTAACAACATTTGAAGGTTTTTGTGTAAGGGGTACACCATGCCACTAGAACAGTGTTTTCCAAAATAACCAAGGTATATCAACTTGAAGCCTTTATTTTACACAAAACGTGATCATAATTAAAGAACAGCAATGACTGTAGCAGCTAAATTTTGTGAAGGTTACAACAGTCACCAATCAGTAGGAAGTGCACAGGCCTTTGCTTTGTACAGGCCTTTGCTTTGAATAACTTTAGTACATCTGTACAGGAAAAAAAATAGTTGCGGTTCTGATAGCGCTAAGGAAGGAGGGCAAGGGAAATTATTGTAGTGAACAGACCTTTATTACAAACACGGTCCCTCAAACTCCACTACACGTTTCGACGTTACCGTCTTCATTCCACCCGATGAAGACGGTAATGTCGAAACGCGTAGTGGAGTTTGAGGGACCGTGTTTGTAATAAAGGTTTGTTCACTACAATAATTTCCCTTGCCCTCCTTCCTTAGCGCAATCAGAACCGCAACTATTTTACTTCCTGTGCACTTCTCTCCCTCCCGAGGGACCGTGCGGTTCAGCAGCTTCGGAAGAGAGGCATCGATTACTAAAGGACCTGATTATCCGAGTCTGGAGGACTACTAGGACCTTTCTGATGTCACCGTTTTGGATCACGTGACCGGTTGGAAGTGACGCTGCTCTCTCCCTGGCATGAGGATTGTCTCGGGGACGCCCTGCTGATATTTCTCCACCGGAGGCTGTCACTGGAGTTGTACCCAGCCAGTACAACTCCGTAAGGTGAGTGGAAACCCCGCTTTCCTTATAATACGATTTACCCCTGAGGTGCTTCACATTTGCGCTCCTTCTCTTTTTTCTTACATTCAGTACATCTGTGGCCACAGGACATCACTAGTCTCTCACACTGCTCTGGTGGGATTTTGGTCCACTCTTCTTCCAATCTCTTTCACAGTACTGTGAATGTTGTGGGCTTCTTGGCCATAACTTTGTTACCAAGGATTTTTCAGAGGTTTCTATTGAGTTTAGATCAGGATTCGGGGCTGGTCATTTCATTGTTTCAATGTTTTCTGTTTCAAGGAACTGCTTTACCTGTTTTGCTGTGTGACAGGGGGCATTGCCCTGCATTAAAATGGTAAGAAACCACATGTTATTGAAGAAGGTTCTGATACACACATTCACACTGCCATGTAACTGTATGAGAAGTCCAACCCCTACAGTAGAAAATATTCCCCAAACCAAGACACTTCCTACACTAACTTTCACTGACTTCTTTACACACTTTGGGTTCAGTCTTTCCCCAGTTTGTTGACGAGCACAATGTTTCCCATCAGACCCAAATAAATTAAACTTGCTTTCATCACTATCATGAACTGTGGACCACATCTCCTCTGTCCACACAACATGTTCCTCACCAAAGTTGGGTCTAGCCTTTTGATTCTTTCTGCTAATGAGAGGTTTGGTTACTGCAGAGTGGGCTTTCAGTTCAAATCTTTTAAATGTCATGACGCTGTATGACGAGACAGATCCCTTACCCTATTCAGTGCTGAACTGGCGAGCTATTCCAGCTGCAGTGTTGAAACGATTACCCATTAAGATTGTCTGCATTATTTTGTCCTCTTGGAATAACCAATTTCTGTTACTATGGCTGATAGGGTGACCCCTTTGGCCTTCATGTGGACTACCTGCTACCATAGAGTTTCAGTAACTTTGGAATGGAACACCATTTTTGCAAAGTGAGTGCAAACTGGAAAGTTAGGCTGTCAGTTAAATAGGGTTTTTCAGTTAATTAAGGAAATAAGCACCAGGTGACAGATTAACACCAATAACGTGCAGCTATCTGAAAGTGTTCTCTAATTTTGATCAGTGTTGTTTTTCCTTTATCTCATTTACATTTTTATTCCATCCTTTAGAATATATTCAATGTAAGAAATAAGTTGAAAATACTGCTATTTTACGCATCATAAATTAGCATTACTTACTGTTTGATATTTTCACATAGGACAACACAAAGACCTTAGCATTAGGGAAATTGTGTGTTGTTCTCTAATTTTGATCACCAGTGTATCTGTTACCTTTTAACTTTCATATAAATAAAACACTATAGAGCAAGTGCTCAAGATTAGTAAGCCTCAGTTTTTGCATTCTTTTTGTTGTGATTTTCCATCACATCTGATTTTCTGTATTCCATTATGTCAGTACCACCTGGGCCTTTTGTGATTTCAGGTTACTGAAGCCTGCAATGCTGCTGCTATATCTTTTTCTATTGTTTAGGAGTTTAAAAAAAATATTTTCTATACAACAATGAATTTCTGCTTTGGCTGCTTGATGGAAATATGTTGTTTTGTAGGCTAATGGACAATTGACTGGCCATCTTCTCAAATAGAAAGACAATACATTAATAAATATTGAGATGATTATGAATATACAGTATATGTGATTTACTGTAACAATGGTCAGAAATATATATAATGGAAAGGATGGAATGAATTGAGATGAACATTTTGGTCATATTCCAACAGGACACTGAACTTTACTAAACAGACTACTATTTATGAGCCAAGTAATAAGAGGCTCCCCTCTATTATTCATCCCAGTTAAAGTACCAGGAAAATGCTATAGCCTTTTTAAAAAGGTTATTCCACAAAAGAAGGAAATAGTTTCTTGTAAAGTGCTAATCTGAGTGTTTTATTACAGGACACACAAATAGAGTCATCAACAGTAAAAATGAAGGGATGACTGTGACAGGTTTTACTATGTTGCTGCTTCTTTTAGCTTTCCTCTTTTCCTGCTGATCCATAATGCATAGGAATCTACCTTCAAGTGGTTATTTTTCTTCTTATATAACTGCATCCATCATGAAGTAACGCAGACAGCAACATAGACATTGATTTGCCCTGTTTTAAAATAGTGGACTTACAATCTCTCAACTCACAATGCTCAGAAACAGGAACTCTCAAAAGCTGTCAAAATACAGAGACCTTTGAGAGCCAAACTACATCTGACTCTACTCTTCCTTGTATATATATATATATATATTGTGGCAACGCACACCTAAGGGACCATTGGCCACGGAAAACAGTGCAATCAACCGCGTCTCAAAGTAAAACAAAGTCCAACGGTTTATCACTCCTCATAAACCGCATACAGTATACAGGCATCCATGAACAGGACAGGCACACCATGTCAGGCTATCCCCACTAACCGGGACAGACACCAGGTTAGTCCATAACAGCAATCACTGACTTTAGTCCATCAAAGGGATCGCTGTCTACAGTCTTTAGCTCGGGAATGCCTTCTCTGCAGGTTCGCAGACTCTGGTCCGGTCCGGGCTCAGACTGGGTGCAAGCTTCCTGAGTCCAGGGTGATCCAGGCTCCCTAAGGCTTCCTCAGCTGTTGTGCATGCTGGGAAAACACCACCCTTATTCCCCAAGCTCCTTCCTTTCCTGTGGTCAAGGTCTTTTTATGACCTCACAGCCCATGTGACTGAGAGGGAGTCTGCTTATCTGTGATCTGTCACACCCACAGGAGGATCTAGGTTAGACAGCCACTCCCCTGGCTGTCAACCTGCAGCCCCAACACATCTAATGCCTTGCCAGACTGTGGAACCCCAAGTCCAGCACCGACACAATGGGCAGTCAACCACTGCACACAAATATATATATATACTGTGTAGTACCCGGCTACGCCCGGGTTAATAAATACTGCTGTTAGCCTATAACAACATTGAATTTGAATATGTCATATTAATGACCTGTAGGAAAATAGAAGCTGAGCTGTGATTGATTGCTATAGGCAGCCTAATAAATCTCAACCAACAGTAATCCCTCCCTCGCCGGCAGTATATGTTACCTCACACATACACATAATAATGGCTCATGTGACTGACATCTGCCTTAATTCCATATATGGCACATGTGTTGCACAATATGGCTGTTTTAACATCGATGTTTATGTTTGGAAAATAAAGATAGCACACGTATGAGGCGATGTTTATGAGGTGATTTGTCACATCTTGTGTTTGCTTGTGTGTGTGTTGTCCCCGGGTGTAGATGTGTGTGTCCTGTGGGGGGGGGTCTGTGTGGTGTGTGTCTCTGTTGTATGTGTCTCTTTGTGTGTGTGTGTCCTGTGGGTGTGTGCATATGCCCCTATAGGGGTGTATGTGTGTGTCCCTGGTGGGGGTCTGTGTGGTGTGTGTCTCTGTTGTGTGTCTCTTTGTGGTGTGAGTGTGTCCCTGTGGGTGAGTAGCCATGTGTCCCTATAGGGAGTGTATGTGTGTGTGTCCCTCGTGGGGGCGGTCCTTTGGTGTGTGTGTGTGTATCTGTGTTGTGTGTGCTCTTTGTGGTGTGTGTGTGTCCCTGTGGGGTGAGTGCATTGTCCCTATAGGGTGGCTATGTGTGTGTGTCCCTGGGTGGGTCTGTGTGGTGGTGTGTCTGTGTTGTGTGTCTCTTGTGGTGTGTGTCCCTGGGGGTGAGTGCATGTGTCGCTATAGAAGTGTGTGTGTCCCCCTTGGGGGAGGTGTGTGTCTCTGTGTGTGTGTGTCTCTTTGTGGGTGTGTGTGTTTGTTCGGGTGCGTGGTGAGTATCCAATGTTGGTGCTGCACTTTAGCGACTATACACTTGCTGTTACTCTTTGTGTGCATGGGTGTTGTATACATGTCCCATGTGTGTGGTGAATATCTCATGTTGGGGGCCCCACCTAGGACTATATGCTGGTATTGCTGTTAGTCTTTGGTGCTATCATTAAGCCCCTCTCATTTACAACTGTCAATTGGTAACTGTCACTTTTTTCCCCATTATATAGATAGGGGCAAAATTGTTTGGTGAATTTGGAATAACGCAGGGTTAAAATTTCACCTCACAATATAGCCTATGACGCTCCTGGGGTCCAGACGTGTGACTGTGCAAAATTTGTCTCTATAGCTGACAGCTGTCGATTTTCCTCCAACACTTTCCATTCACGTTTTCGCCATTATGTGGATAGGGGCAAAATTGTTTGGTGAACTGGAACGCCAGAGGTTAAAATTTCGCCTCACAACATAGCCTATGACGCTCCCGGGGTCCAGACGTGTGACTCTGCAAATTTTTGTAGCTGTAGTTGCGACGGTGTAGATGCCAATCCCGGATATACACACATACACACATTCAGCTTTATATATTAGATATATACATATATATATATATATATATATATATATATATATATATATATATATATGTAAATATGTATATACACTGCTCCATAAAATAAAGGGAACACTTAAATAATGCATTGTAACTCTGAGTCAATCACACTTCTGTGAAATAAACCTGTCCAGCTATGAAGCAACACCGATTCACAGGCCTGCGATGAAAAAAATACAAGGGAATTGATAGTTGAAATTCATGGATTTTTTGGTGCAGATTTAAAAAAAAATAATGAAAATTCTGTATCACGTCACGTTTTATGAGAAATTGAAATTTAATTGTATTTTTACGAACAATTACTACAAATTTTTTTTTCTCTGTTGAATTTCTTCCCTCTCAGTTTTTACCACGGTGAAACCTACGAAATACCCCTCGAACACTTTCCCAACGCATCGGAAAGGTGCAACGAACAAGTCTAAACTTGCACCGTTGTAACTAGTAAAAAGTTTTAAACGCCAATCGCTTTTATTTGTTTATTTCTCTTTAACCCCTTTAACGTAGAAGATTGTGTACTTAACGTCCGTAGTAAGATAAAGTACCGTATATACTCGAGTATAAGCCGAGTTTTTCAGCAAGAAAATTGTGCTGAAAAGTGCCCCCCTCGGCTTGTACTCGAGTCATACAGTTGCTTAGTGGGCAGGGGCTGTGATCGGGCGCTGGAGGAGGTGGGGGGAGGCTGAATAGTGAGCAGGCAGTCACTTGATGCCGCTCATTAGTGCAATGAATATGCACTGCATCCCCCTGTCTATCAGCGACAGGGGGAGCAGGCATATTACATTACTGTGTCCCCCTCACAGTAAACAGCCCCCCCCTGCTGGCACACGGCCCCCCCATCGGTATACAGAGGCCCCTCTGCTGGCACACGGCCCCCATCGGAATACAGAGGCCCCCCTGCTGGCACACGGCCCCCCCTTTGGTATACAGAGGCCCCCTGCCTCCGCATTGATCTCACCTCCGATGTCCGCAGGCACCCGGGTCGTCCGTCCACTCTCCTCGCTGTATGCCAGCGGGTTATACATGTGACCGCTGGGCACAATGATCACGTCTTCCCTGCTGCGCTGCTCCCAGCAAACCCGGCATGCAGCTAGGAGAGTGGACGGAGGACCTCGGGTGCCTGCGGACATCGGAGGGTGAGATCAATGCGGAGGCAGGGGGCCTCTGTATACCAATGTGGGGGCTGTGTGCCAGCAGGGGGGCCTCTGTATTCCAATGGGGGGACGTGTGCCAGCAGGGGGGCCTCTGTATACCGATGGGGCCATATGCCAGCAGGGGGGGCCTCTGTATACCGATAGGGGGCCTCTGTATACCGATGGAATTCCTTTTTAAATAGGATTTTAGCAAAAATATCGATCTTGGTTTTACAAAAAATCCTTACGTGATGGAAAAAAATGGAGGTCATTTTTGTAATCAGCACACCAAATTGAAAACGTCTCTTGTATTTTTCAAAAAATTCAATTTTGCAGGGTTGTGTTGTGAATCAATTTCTCCTGCTGTTGTGCAAATGGAACAGACAATAGGTAGAAATGATTGGCAACTGGCAAGACACCCCCTATAAAGAAATGGCCCTGCAGGTGGAGACCACAGACCAATTCTCAGTCTCATGCTTTTTGGCTGTTTTGGTGTCTTTTGTATTTGATCAATGCTATCACCCCTGGCATGAGGCAGTGTCTACAACCCACAGACGTTGCTCATCTATGGCAGCACATCCAAGATGGCACATTAATTCAGGCTGTGGCAAGAAGGCATAGCTATGTCTGTCAGCACAGTGTCCAGAGCATGGAGCAGATATCAGGAGACAGGCTAATACAACAGGAGACATGAAAGGGGCTATAGGAAGGCAAAAACAGAGCAGCAGGACTGCTTCATCCTACTTTGTGCATGAATGAACATGTCTCCTGGTATCTGCTACATGCTTTGGACACTGTGCTGATAAACACAGCTAACCCTCTTTCCCCAGTTGGCATTACTGTGCCATCCTGGATGAGCTGCACTACCTGAGTAACTTCTGTGGGTTGTAGACACCATCTCATGCTACCTCTAGCAGTGAGACTATGATAAAACGCAAAAGTGACTAAAACTTCAACCAAAAACAATGAGAATAGATAAATGGTCTGTGATCACCACCTGCAGAACTGCTCCTTTATAGTGGGTGTCTTGCTAACTGCCTATTATTTCTACCTGTTGTCTGTTGCATTTGCACAACAGCAGGAGACATTGATTCATAATCGACATTGCTTCATAATTGGACAGGTTGATTTCACAGAAGTATGATTGACTTGGAGCTACATTGTGTTGGTTAAAGGTAGGTTCCCCTTACTTGTTTGGAGTAGTGTGTACATATACAGTGCCTTGTGAAAATATTTGGCCCCCTTGAACTTTTCAACCTTTTGCCACATTTTAGGCTTCAAACATAAAGATATACATTCAAATTTTTTTGTGAAGAATCAAGAAAAAGTGGGACACAATGGTGAATAGGAACAAAGTTTATTGCATGTTTTAAACTTTTTTAACAAATAAAAAACTGAAAAGTGGGGCGTGCAATTTTATTCAGCACCCTCAAGTTAATACTTTGTAGCGCCACCTTTTGCTGCGATTACAGCTGCAAGTCACTTGGGGTATGTCTCTATCAGTTTTACACATCAAAAGACAGAAATTCTTGCCCATTCTTCCTTGCAAAACAGCTCGAGCTTGGTGAGGTTGGATGGAGAGTGTTTGTGAACAGCAGTTTTCAGCTCTTTCCACAGATTCTCGATTGGATTCAGGTCTAGACTTTGACTTGCTCGAGCTGTTTTGCAGCTGTATATGTTATTTGGATGATGTGCCAGGTTGCATATATTAGTTGTAGGATTTGGCAGCCCAGCAGCAGCCTCCAAAAAACATACACAGCACAGCAGCAGTAGCCTCTAAATATTTTATATACTCCAGCGCAGCCTCTATATATTTACAGTACAGCACAGTCTCCAAATAATATATATAGCCTACCACGGCCTCCATATACTCCAGCACAACCTCCATACATCCCAGCGCAGTCTCCATATGATACCCCAGCAGCAGCCTTCATATACCACATTCAGCAACCTCCATATACCCCAGCACAGCCTCCATATACACCCAGCAGCAGCCTCCTTATACCCCAGCAGCAGCCTCCATATACCCTAGCACAGTCTCTATATAGCCCAGCACAGCCTCCATATACACAAGCACAACCTCCATAAACACAAGCACAGCCTCCATATACAAAACCTTCATATACCCCAGCGCCAGCTCCCGTATACACAAGCACAGCCTCCATATACCCCAGCACAGCCTCTATATACCCCAGCACAGCCTCCATATATACAAGCACAGCCTCTATATACCCCAGCACAGCCTCCATATATCCTAGCACAGCCTACATATACACCCAGCAGCAGCCCTCATATACCCCAGCAGCAGCCTCCATATACCCCAGCAGAAGCCCTCATAGTCACCAGCACAGCACCCATATACACTCAGCACAGACTCCATACAGTCCAGCACATCCTCCATATACAGCCAGCAACAGCTTCCTTACACACCAGCACAGGCTCCATTTAGTCCAGCATAGCTTCCATATACACCCAGCACAGTCTCCATATACAGCCAGCAGTAGCCTCCATATACACCAGCACAGCCTCCATTTAGTCCAGCAAAGTCTCCATATACCCCCAGCACAGCCTCCATTATCACCCAGCTTAGCCTCCATATACCCCAGAACAACCTCCATATACCCCTAGCACAGCCTCCATATACACCCAGCATAGGCTCAATATTCCCCAGCACAACCTCAATGTACACCTAGCATAGCCTACATATACTCCAGCAGCAGCCCCATTAACCCCAGCAGCAGCCCCCTTTTACTCCAGCACAACCTCCATATACACTCAGCACAGCCTCCATATACACCCTGCACAGCCTCCATATACACCTTCACAGCCTCCATATACAGCCACAGCAGCCTCCATATACACCAGCATAGCCTATACTGTATATACACCAGCACAGCCTCCATTTAGTCCAGCACAGCCTTCATATACACCCAGCATAGCCTCCATATATCCCATCACAGCCTCCATATACCCCCAGCACAGCCTCCATATACACACAGCACAGCCTCCATATAACCCCAGCACAGCCTCCATATACATCCAGCATAGCCTCCATATACCCCAGCACTACCTCCATATACAACAGCACAACCTTCTATACCCAGCACAGCCTCCATATACCCCAGCACAACCTCCATATACCCCAGCACAACCTCCATATACCCCAAGCAGAACCTCCATATACACCTGGCATCACCTCCATATACACCAGCACAGCCTCCATTCACCCCAGCACAGCCACTATATGCCCCAGCACAGTCTACATATATCCCAGCAGCAGCCTCCTGCACAGTAAAAAAAAATTATAAATGATTCTACTCACTTTCGTTCCTCTCCCCCTGCTGTGTCCTCACATGCTGTCCCCATCCTTACAGTAGGCTCCAGTCTGCGTTTCCTTCCTGCACAGCTGCACCAGTGTGATGAGGTCGCAGGGTGATGACTCATCAATGCTTCAGTTGGCAAAGGAGGAAGCTCACAGCCCTGGGAGCCAGCACATGGCTATTTTGCATCACATGCAAATTAGCCATGTGGACTGGGAGCACTGCAGCATTGAGTGACTTTGATGGGTCCCTTGCTGTCAGGTCTGCCTGTCCCTGATGGTCACCTCACTGTCAGGGCTGTCTGTCCCTGATGACGAGTGGGCCCTCCCAGCTGTCGAGGGCCCCGGCACTTGCCCCGGTATGCCGAGTGCTGAAGCTGGCCCTGGGTAAATATTGTTACATAACTGTGAAAACAGTAATAGAAAGTATTTCTAAAATGCCCTATAAATGCCTGTTGTATTTGTTGTACCTACCCATCAAATAGAAAGAGGGGAAAATATCTATAGAAGAATAAAATACTATAAGCTATCTACAGGTACTGCAGGACAAACATTAGAAGGGTTAAAGCCAGTAATTAAGTGAGGCTTACTAGGGAGTGTTGGAATATGTTTAATGCAACAGTTCCATTCCTTTCATTCCTGTGTATGTTCTATTGCTAGGTTTGTGTATTGTCTATAAAGTTAGGTAATAAAAAAGGCTCCCAGAGGCTCACACACAGGAAAGACCATGTGACTGTACCCAGTTTCCTGTGTCTGTGCATGAGAGGAAAAGCAGCCTGCTGATGCTGCACAGAGACACTTAAGATATGTATATTCCTGATTCCACAAAGCCTATCATATCTGTACCTGTTTTTTGCTAATTAAAGCTCTGTTCTGTTGTTAACATACTTGAAAGTATCGTGAATGATCCGCTGCCAACAGGTTATGGGCCCAGCGTGACACAGAACCCCAGGAGTGATACAGAGCACAGAGTGACACCAAAGAGTAATACAGCAACAGAAGCCTTAATCAAAAGCAGCAGAGAGCAACAGAGAATATATCCACAAGCAAGGATCACTGCAAGCTCTCAGTGCAAAGTCTAACCAATCAGAATTATCAATCCTGGAAATTCAAGGTGAAGATGCTGCTCATAAGAGAAGGTATGTGGAAATATACGCATGAACAAGTGTCTCTTCCATTACCAGATGATTGGCTAGAGAAGGATAAAAAAAGCACAAAGTACTATCTCCCTCAGTGTAGATGATGATCAGATTGTGCATATATGGCAAGTGTGCAACTGCAATAATAAATAGAAAGACGAATTACAGAAAGTGCATGAAAGATCAAATCTCAGCAATAAGCTTTATCTCATGAGAAAGCTGTACCAGTCTAAGCTAAGTGATGGCCAGAATATGCAAAACTACATAAGAAACACCCTAGAGATTGTGGAGCGTCTTAGGGATATTGGAGAAGAAATCAAAGACTTTCATGTTGCTGCACTACTATTAAATGGTCTTCCAAGAAGTTATGAAACACTTGTAACTGCACTAGAAGCTTGACCAGATGATGAGCTCACACTAGAATATGCAAGCTTCTAGATGAATTCAAGCGAAAAAAACACATAATATAAGCAGCAGTAATGAATCCAGAGCAAAAACAGCATTAAAGACACAGGACTTTCCTAAAAATAAGAGCAATCTAAGAGAAACTCGTGAATGTTTTGTCTGTGAAAAGCCCAGCCACCTTAGAGCAGACTGCAGAATTTGGAAAACAAGAATGAGTCAGCTTAAAAAGCAGAACAGTGATCAAAAAGTGAAAACAGCTATAAAGGTATCTTCACAACGGCAATATTGCTAGGCAATTTCACTAGCAATTTGCTGGTTGCAGTGAAATCAAGGACACATTGTTTCATTTGTACACAGCAACAAAATAGAACAATGTGTCCATGATTTCACTGAAACCAGCAAATTGCCAGTGAAATTACCTAGCAATATTGCCATGTGTGAAGGTACCTTAAAGGAAAAGTCTGCATGTGTTGAATTTGCATTTAATACCAGTACAGGTTCATCTGCAAGGCATATATGGTGTATAGACTCTGGTGCTAGCAGCCATATGACGAATAACAAGGATTTCTTCCCTGACTTTGATGAAAGCAAGTCAGAAAAGATCATCTTAACTAATGGTCACTATATGACTTCAGAAGGAGTAGGAGACGGCTACATCTACTGTCCAGTTTCGTCAGCACAAAGCAGAAAGATCCCAGTAAAGGATGTTCTCTATGTTCCCAGTCTTGAAAAACATCTTCTGTCGGTAAAGAAGCATTTCGCAAAAAGGGAATGTAGTTACTTTTAAAGACTACAGCTGCATTATATCAAAGAAGGGTCACACTCTTGCAGAAGGAAAAATCCAAAATGAACTTTATCAGCTAAAATGCAAAGAAAGAGTGTACAGTGCTAGACAAGATCTGATAAGAACTGTATCCATGTATGGCACAGACGTCTTGGGCACAGAGACCCAGAAGCAGTAAGGAAGCTAGGTCAACTTGCAAATGGTGTTGAAATCAAGCAATGTAGTCAAATGATGAAGTGCACTAGCTGTCTTAAAGGAAAAATGCCCAGACAAACATTTCCTAAAGTAAGCACCACTAGATCTTGCACCGCCACTGGATTTGATACACAGAGATGTTTGCGGTCCAATGAGTGTTCAAACTACAAGCAAGAAGAGATATTTCGTCACATTTATTGATGACTTCCCAGATATACAGTTGCCTACCTGCTTCACAGTAAGGATGAAGTTCCATAGAAACTTGAAGAATACCTTGCTGTAGTGTTTAACAAATTTGGAAGAATGCCAAAAGCTCTGTGTGCAGACAATGGGACTGAATATACAATTGGTAAGGTGCAAACCATTTTGAAAAAGAATGGAATCGTGTCCCAGACTACCATTCCATACAACCCAGAACAGAATGGCATTACCAAGAGAAAGAACCGCACTGTAAAAGTGGAAGAAGTATATTGTTTAATGAGAATCTACCTACAACGTATTGGGAGAGAAGCCTTCATGACAGCTTGTTACCTTCAAAACAGACTGCCAGGTAAAGCCACAAATAAAACTCCATTTGAGCTATGGAACTGCGAGAAGCCTAACCTCAAGCACCTCAGGATATTTGGAAGCAAAACGTTTGTGTATATTCCCAAAGAAAAACATTCTAAGTGGGAATCACATGCAAAGAAGGAGTCCTGGTGGGCTATAGCAAAACTCAAAAAGGATACAGAACCCTGCACCCAGAGGCCAACACAGTAACAATCAGCAGACATGAAGTGATTGATGAGAACTTTGTTTCACTCAAATTCCATGAAGTTACACCAGTCATTTAAGCCAAGAAACAAGAAAAAGTATCTCAATCACCAAACCCAGACAATGAAAAAGAAAACACTGAAGTCTGGATAAGCTCTAAAGCCAGCAATGAAGAAACAGAAGAACCAAGTCAACGTCTAGTCAGGAGATCAGAAAGACCAAACAAAGGGATCCCAGCTATATGCCTTTCTTATATGGTCAGAACACTTCTTGAACCAGAGTCACAATCATGGCAAAGAAAAAGAGCTCTCAGACGTCAACGATTCATCAAAACTCCAGCAATGAGAATTACAGACAATCTGTGGGGGCACTTCTGTATATGAGGACAACCAAGGATGTATTAAACTTGCCAGCAGTGAGAAGATTAGTGCAAGGACTAAGCACATTGACATTAAACATCACCACTTACGTGACATAGTGGAACGTGGTGTATTAGAGTTTGTTTATTGAGAATCTGACAAGATGTTAGCTGATGGTATGACAAAACCATTGCCAAGAGCGAAGTTTCAGGACTTCAGAACCGCAATAGGACTAACAGGATAAGTAGTTGTTGAGCGGGGGTGTTGGAATATGTTTAATGCAACAACTCCATTCCTGTGTATGTAAGTGTTATATTGCTACGTTTGTGTATTGTCTATAAAGTTAGTTAA
>JARQOC010000003.1:699346454-699424909 GCA_033576535.1 Allobates femoralis | reverse complement strand
CCCCAGCACAGCCTCCATATACCCCAGCACAACCTCCATATACCCCAAGCACAGCCTCCATATACACCTGGCATCACCTCCATATACACCAGCACAGCCTCCATGCACCCCAGCACAGCCACTATATGCCCCAGCACAGCCTCCATATACCCCAGCAGCAGCCTCCTGCACAGTAAAAAAAATTATAAATGATTCTACTCACTTTCGTTCCTCTCCCCCTGCTGTGTCCTCACATGCTGTCCCCATCCTTACAGTAGGCTCCAGTCTGCATTTCCTTCCTGCACAGCTGCACCAGTGTGATGAGGTCGCAGGGTGATGACTCATCAATGCTTCAGTTGGCAAAGGAGGAAGCTACACAGCCCTGGGAGCCAGCACATGGCTATTTTGCATCACATGCAAATTAGCCATGTGGACTGGGAGCACTGCAGCATTGAGTGACTTTGATGGGTCCCTCGCTATCAGGTCTGCCTGTCCCTGATGGTCCCCTCACTGTCAGGGCTGCCTGTCCCTGATGACGAGTGGGCCCTCCCAGCTGTCGAGGGCCCCGGCACTTGCCCCGGTATGCCGAGTGCTGAAGCTGGCCCTGGGTAAATATCGTTACATAACTGTGAAAACAGTAATAGAAAGTATTTCTAAAATGCCCTATAAATGCCTGTTGTATTTGTTGTACCCACCCATCAAATAGAAAGAGGGGAAATATCTATAGAAGAATAAAATACTATAAAGATATCTACAGGTACTGCAGGACAAACATTAGAAGGGTTAAAGCCAGTAATTAAGTGAGGCTTACTAGGGAGTGTTGAAATATGTTTAATGCAACAATTCCATTCCTTTCATTCCTGTGTATGTTCTATTGCTAGGTTTGTGTATTGTCTATAAATTTAGGTAACAAAAAAGGCTCCCAGAGGCTCACACACAGGAAAGACCATGTGACTGTACCCAGTTTCCTGTGTCTGTGCATGAGAGGAAAAGCAGCCTACTGATGCTGCACAGAGACACTTAAGATATGTATATTCCTGATTCCACAAAGGCTATCATATCTGTACCTGTTTTTTGCTAATTAAAGCTCTGTTCTGTTGTTAACATACTTGAAAGTATCGTGAATGATCCGCTGCCAACAGGTTATGGGCCCAGCGTGACACAGAACCCCAGGAGTGATACAGAGCACAAAGTGACACCAAAGAGTAATACAGCAACAGAAGCCTAAAGCAAAAGCAGCAGAGAGCAACAGAGAATATATCCACAAGCAAGGATCACTGCAAGCTCTCAGTGCAAAGTCTCACCAATCAGAATTATTAATCCTGGAAATTCAAGGTGAAGATGCTGCTCATAAGAGAAGGTATGTGGAAATATACGCAGGAACAAGTGTCTCATCCATTACCAGATGATTGGCTAGAGAAGGATAAAAAAGCACAAAGTACTATCTCCCTCAGTGTAGATCAGGGGTCTCAAACTCCAGGCCTCGAGGGCCGCACACAGTCCAGGTTTTCAGGATTTCCATAGTATTTGACTGTTGGTAATCAAATGACCAACTGTCAAATTCCAAGGAAATCCTGAAAACCTGGACTGTGTGCAGCCCTCGAGGCCTGGAGTTTGAGACCCCTGGTGTAGATGATGATCAGATTGTGCATATATGCAAGTGTGCAACTGCAAAATAGATGAAGGACGAATTACAGAAAGTGCATGAAAGATCAAATCTCAGCAATAAGCTTTATCTCATGAGAAAGCTGTACCAGTCTAAGCTAAGTGATGGCCAGAATATGCAGAACTACTTAAGAAACACCCTAGAGATTGTGGAGCGTCTTAGGGATATTGGAGAAGAAATCAAAGACTTTCATGTTGCTGCACTACTATTAAATGGTCTTCCAAAAAGTTATGAAACACTTGTAACTGCACTAGAAGCTTGACCAGATGATGAGCTCACACTAGAATATGCAAGCTTCTAGATGAATTCAAGCGAAAAAAAAAATAATATAAGCAGCAGTAATGAATCCAGAGCAAAAACAGCATTAAAGACACAGGACTTTCCTAAAAATAAGAGCAATCTAAGAGAAACTCGTGAATGTTTTGTCTGTGAAAAGCCTGGCCACCTTAAAGCAGACTGCAGAATTTGGAAAACAAGAATGAGTCAGCTTAAAAAGCAGAACAGTGATCAAAAAGTGAAAACAGCTATAAAGGTATCTTCACACGGCAATATTGCTAGGCAATTTCACTAGCAATTTGCTGGTTGCAGTGAAATCAAGGACACATTGTTTCATTTGTACACAGCAACAAAATAGAACAATGTGTCCATGATTTCACTGCAACCAGCAAATTGCCAGTGAAATTACCTAGCAATATTGCCGTGTGTGAAGGTACATTAAAGGAAAAGTCTGCATGTGTTGAATTTGCATTTAATACCAGTACAGGTTCATTTGCAAGGCATATATGGTGTATAGACTCTGGTGCTACCAGCCATATGATGAACAACAAGGATTTCTTCCCTTACCTTGATAAAAGCAAGTCAGAAAAGATCATCTTAACTAATGGTCACTATATGACTTCAGAAGGAGTAGGAGACGGCTACATCTACTGTCCAGTTTCCTCAGCACAAAGCAGAAAGATCCCAGTAAAGGATGTTCTCTATGTTCCCAGTCTTGAAAAACATCTTCTGTCGGTAAAGAAGCTTACGCAAAAAGGGAATGTAGTTACTTTTAAAGACAACAGCTGCATTATATCAAAGAAGGGTCACACTCTTGCAGAAGGAAAAATCCAAAATGAACTTTATCAGCTAAAATGCAAAGAAAGAGTGTACAGTGCTAGACAAGATCTGATAAGAACTGTATCCATGTATGGCACAGACGTCTTGGGCACAGAGACCCAGAAGCAGTAAGGAAGCTAGGTCAACTTGCAAATGGTGTTGAAATCAAGCAATGTAGTCAAATGATGAAGTGCTCTAGCTGTCTTAAAGGAAAAATGCCCAGACAAACATTTCCTAAAGTAAGCACCACTAGATTTGCACTGCCACTGGATTTGATACACACAGATGTTTGCGGTCCAATGAGTGTTCAAACTCCAAGCAAGAAGAGATATTTCGTCACATTTATTGATGACTTCCCAGATATACAGTTGCCTACCTGCTTCACAGTAAGGATGAAGTTCCATACAAACTTGAAGAATACCTTGCTGTAGTGTTTAACAAATTTGGAAGAATGCCAAAAGCTCTGTGTGCAGACAATGGGATTGAATATACAATTGGTAAGGTGCAAACTATTTTGAAAAAGAATGGAATCATGTCCCAGACTACCATTCCATACAACCCAGAACAGAATGGCATTACCAAGAGAAAGAACCGCACTCTGTGAAAGTGGAAGAAGTATATTGTTTAATGAGAATCTACCTACAACGTATTGGGAGAGAAGCCTTCATGACAGCTTGTTACCTTCAAAACAGACTGCCAGGTAAAGCCACAAATAAAACTCCATTTGAGCCATGGAACTGCGAGAAGCCTAACCCAAGCACCTCAGGATATTTGGAAGCAAAACGTTTGTGTATATTCCCAAAGAAAAACATTCTAAGTGGGAATCACATGCAAAGAAGGAGTCCTGGTGGGCTATAGCAAAACTCAAAAAGGATACAGAACCCTGCACCCAGAGGCCAACACAGTAACAATCAGCAGACATGAAGTGATAGATGAGAACTTTGTTTCACTCAAATTCCATGAAGTTACACCAGTCATTTAAGCCAAGAAACAAGAAAAAGTATCTCAATCACCAAACCCAGACAATGAAAAAGAAAACACTGAAGTCTGGATAAGCTCTAAAGCCAGCAATGAAGAAACAGAAGAACCAAGTCAACGTCGAGTCAGGAGATCAGAAAGACCAAACAAAGGGATCCCAGCTATATGCCTTTCTTATATGGTCAGAACACTTCTTGAACCAGAGTCACAATCATGGCAAAGAAAAAGAGCTCTCAGACGTCAACGATTCATCAAAACTCCAGCAATGAGAATTACAGACAATCTGTGGGGGTACTTCTGTATATGAGGACAACCAAGGATGTATTAAACTTGCCAGCAGTGAGAAGATTAGTGCAAGGACTAAGCATATTGACATTAAAAATCACCACTTACGTGACATAGTGGAACGTGGTGTACAAGAGTTTGTTTATTGTGAGTCTGACAAGATGTTAGCTGATGGTATGACAAAACCATTGCCAAGAGCGAAGTTTGAGGACTTCAGAACCGTAATAGGACTAACAGGATAAGTAGTTGTTGAGTGGGGGTGTTGGAATATGTTTAATGCAACAACTCCATTCCTGTGTATGTAAGTGTTATATTGCTACGTTTGTGTATTGTCTATAAAGTTAGTTAAAATAAGGCTCCCAGAGGCTCACACACAGGAAAGACCATGTGACTGTACTCCGTTTCCTGTGTTTGCATAAAAGGAGAAGCAGCCTGCTGAAGCTGCACAGAGACACTTAAGATATGTATATTCCTGATTCCACAAAGACTATCATATCTGTACCTGTTTATTTTTAATTAAAGCTCTGTTCTGTTGTCAACATGCTTGAGAGTATCCTGAATGATCCGTTGCAACAGAGAGAGATGGTGAGGGAACATTTAGTTAATTAAAATGAATTTAAATATTTGAATCCAGATGAATTACATGCTAGGTTACTTAAAAAGATGGCAGAGTAAATTTCAGAAGCACGCTCCATATTCTTTGAAAATTCCTGAAGAGCAGAAGTCCCAGAGGATTGGAAAAGGTCAAATGTTGTTCTTGACTTCAAAAAAAGAAAGAAAATGGAGCCAGGAAATTACAGGCCAGTGAGCTTTACTTCTATACCAAGAGATATCTTTGAGCACATTATTAAACAGCATATAAGTACTTGGATAAGTATACAGTAATTAACCAGAGCCAGCATGAATTTGTAGCTAACATGTCATGCTAGACTAATCCAATTTCTTTCTATGATGGAATCACTCACTGGGTGGATGATGAAAATGCAGTATAGTATATTTTGACTTCATCAAAGCATTTGAAAGTATCTCATGATCCTTGTTTAAAAAAAATGACCAAGTATGGGAATCTCACAAGACAGTGTGTGTTACTAGTATTGATGCCACTCAGGTTATCTCAGGTCACACAATGGGATTCCCTGCTACGTGATACCCGCTGTGTAACCTGAGACAACCTCAGGGAAGTCATGACTTGTCACACTGCCAAGAGCCATGTAGTGCCTGGTGTCCCATCATATGGGGGATGTTGTCACTGATCTTGCCCCTAAATATGCTGGGATTACTTCAGTATTTATTTTGTTTTCTTTAGTTTTGGGTTTTTTACTAATTATTTTTTACATCCTTTTTTCGATATACAGAAACCAGAAATCATCCTGCACTATAATATAGCTAAAGGAGGCTTTGACAAGATGGATAAAATAGTTGGAGAATATTCATGCAATAGGCAAACAAAACCTGTAGTCATACTTTCAAATATGATTGATGTATCAGCCCTTAAATCCTACATTATTTATACTAAAACTCATCCCGATTTCCATGCTAGGAGGGACAGGAGACACCTATTCTTGAAGGACCTTTGCCATGAACTTGTAATGCATCACTTGCTGCAGCTAAGCAACATAAAATGCTTGCCAAAGCAAACTAGAGAAGCTATAAAACTGTATGGTGTACATTTTCAGCCAATTCCAGAGCCAGTTGAAAGACAACGAAAGCGTTGTTATATTTGTCCAACAAAGACAGGAGAACTAAGCATTAATGTACCATTCTTGAATGAAATGTCTGTAAAGAGCATTCTTCAGAAATAACATGTAAATTGTGCCGATGATCAATAAAATGGAAAAGCAAAAGTTGAAAAGAAATGTAGCTACAGCGTTCGGGGCAGAGCAGATTTTCCCTGCATTTACTCGCTGGAGATCACTTCTGACACAGCAGCAATAAATTAACATGCTGCTGTGCACATGTGTAAAAACGCATGCGTTAATGCACCCATAGACCCCAATGCAAAAAACACATTGCTAAAGTGCAATGCGTTTGGCGCTACGCGTTTTTTGCAGCGCACATAAAATGCAGGCTGCAGGGGTTTTGGGCCTGTTATGGAAAATGGATGCATTTTTTAACCTGGTAGTCTATGGCAAATGCATCCATTAACACATGGTACATGTATGTACCATGCGTTAATGGATGCGTTAACGCATGGTACATACATATACCATGCGCTAATGCTTCCGTTAATTTAGGCAACATAAATGGACATGTCATGTAAATGCAAGGACAAAAAAATGCATGCTTTAACGCACCCTTCAAGGGGATGCCACAACCCAAGTGTGACCCTAGCCTAAGTCCCATCAGAGTATTTTTAGAGTAAGAAGTCTGCACAATGAGTTGACCAGATAATATGTTTTTGTAGTTAGACACTATCCAAAAACTGATATGATGGGGTTTCCCCATAAATTAAATTCATATCAATAGCAGTTAATTGGGCTTTGAATGGAGCATTGATAATGGCCTTACACCTCAGTTCTATCAACTATCCCATGCATTGATATTAATTGCAATTTTTTAGAAAACCTATTTTATTGGTTGCCATTTTCAACATGCCAATTTGCTGTATAGCTAATGATATACAAATATTTAATAATAACACATTATACTGTAAGTTCAAAAAGTTTTAAAACAGTGTATATTCATTGCACAGAGCTGTGTTTAGATCCTTTGGGTAACATTTAATGGGAATACAGCCAGAACTCTTAGCAGATGGTATACCTAAATCTGCCCTTTTGCAAACACTTGTGAATCAAGGGAGCTGTAAAGTAGGGAGTAAAGCACTGCAATTAGTTCCATGCCAAAGTAGGTCATTAACATAAAACATGTAAAGAACCTGTCTGGCAGGAGAATTTCATTTATACATAGCGGATATACTATTTATTTATTTCAAACCTCTACTGTATTTAGATAAACATATTGCCTTTCAAAAAAGTTTTTTTGCATACATATTCAGGATATAATGTTATAACTATATTGCAAGAAATAAATATTAATACAATATTGCATATTTCACTATTTTAGGGTTAGTGTACAGTCTTGCACAGACTTGGATTGGCCCACAGGAGAATAAGTGAGTCCCCTGGTGGCCCCTATACACCTCACCCCTTCAAATGAGTAATGTTTTATATTAGAGATGAGCGGATCGCATGAATTTAGAACTTGCCAACCTTGCTGAATTTTCAGAAAATATTTGAATAGCAATACTGAAAACCCTTTACTATTCCAGAAATAATATATCATATTTTGAGGTCTCCTAGGTGTGCGTTGAACCTGTTTTGAGCTTTGCAATGCAAACACAGCGTTACTATTGTATAAGTCACCTCAACCTCTCTCACTAAGGGAAAACAGATGATAACCAGTAGTATCATCAGTCTATTTAGAGTAAGCACACTTTCAAAGTTTGTATTCTACTTAATTTGTATCAAGGGTCAAAACCTTTTCATTTTGGGGGCAGATGCCTGCCTTGGGGTGTTTATAGACAGGGAGTGCAAACTGACAAAGCCATGACTTTCACGTAGAGAGGACAAAAATGATCCCTGTTTGTGGAAGTTTAAGTTCCTTGCTAAAAGTGGTATCTATTTTTCACAGGACATCCAAAGCATATACCTTTACTTAATGGGACAAACCAGGTGTACTGTTTTGAATGTGAAAAAGTAATGGCTTCTCAACTAAAAGCGGCAAAAGTACCCCTTTTTGCGGTCATCAAAAGATTTGCCATTTACCAAATGGTTAAGCATCTTTTTAGGGTGCCTATCATAATCCCTACATCATTTAGACATAGCTTATCGGCTCCACCAGTCTCAAGAAGATCACAAATAATGGTTGGTGACCACTTATACTGCTCCTATCTGTTCCCCATCTCCTCAAGTTCACTATATGATCATTGTAAATAAGCACCTGTACTTTGTGTCACTCCCACCTCATTGTTAGATTGTAAGCTCTTATGAGCAGGACTGTCATTATTTTGCTCTAATTATTGTATTATGCTTTGTATTATATTTTGTATTGTATTGTATTTTGTATTGTATTCTATTTTCTGATAACTGTTTCTTATAATTGTTTAAATATGAACCTCAGAATTGTGAAGCACTGCGGAATATGTCGTCGGATATGTAAATAAAGATTATTATTATTATTATTATTATAATAAGCAATTAAGCAACTACAAAGGATTTCCAACAAAGCCTATGTGTTGATCCAGAAGTCAGTGCATCATTGCCATATAGTGAACCATAAGTGTAACCTTGGAGACTGCAGAAAGAGGACTCTTGATCCCTTGCTTCTGTCTCTGGTTGTAGCAGAGGCGATCAAGCATTGTAGGTCCATCGCTATGGACTACGTCGGAGGGTAAAATAAACATGGAGTCTAAATCTGTGTTTGTGTGTTTTTTTCTAATAAAAAGATTTTTCTCTGAGTAGTATATTTTTTTACTATTTACTAGAGATTCCTAATGGTGGGTCTAACATTGGCCTGACATTATGAGTCTCAGGCTTAGTGCCAGCTGCCAATAAAAAAAAGCTGGCATTAGCCCCTTATTACCCAGTTTGCCACTGGCACCAGGGCAACTGGAAGAGTCTGGATACAGCGCCAGAAAATGGAGCTTCAATGAATACACCATTTTCTGGGGTGACTGTGGGCTGTAATTCTTAGCATGGGGAGCCTAGAATGCTGGGGCCTCTCTATGCTGAGGATTCGAGTCCCCGGTTACCTGGTTGTACGTGACTGGTGACCAAAAATACAGTGAAGCTTCAAGTTGTTGTTTTTTTCAAATTATTTCTATAAATAATTTTTTTATGTTGGGCTTCGCTGTATATTTGGCTGCCAGCCAGGTACAACTAGGCAGCTGGGGTTGGGTGGCAGTCCGTAGCTGCCAAGATATACAGTACCTGGTTGACAACTAAAAATATGGTGAAGACCCACGTCATTTTTTTAAAATTATTTCTGCAGATAGAAAAAAAACACATGGAGCGTCGTATTTTTGGTTGCCAGCCAGGTACAACTTGACAGCTGGAATCCTCAATGTGGAGAGACCCAAACATTCTGGGCCCCCCACACTGCAAATTGCAATCCACAGTCACCCTAGAAAATAGCATATTCATTAGAGACATAATTTTCTGGTGCTATACCAAGACTCTTTTATTTGCCCTGCTGCCAGTTGAAACTGGGTAATAAAGAATTAATGCCAGCTTTGTATTGGCAGCTGGCACTAAGCCCTTGATTCATAATGTTGAGTCAATGTTAGACCAGGCCATTAGGATTTTCTAGTAAATATTAAATAATACACAACAGTCAGAGAAAAATAATTTTATTAGAACAAAAAACAAACATCTCAACTCCATCATTATTACTCCCACATAACTCACCACAACCCTTCATCCAGAGTCTGTAGGGAGAGAACCATCGTCCTCTCCCTGCAGAGTCTGCAATCATAATGACAACGGGGACTCAGTGATGTCACCCACGGCATTCAGAGACTGCCATAGGAGAGTGGTGACATCACTCACTGAGTCACCAGGGCCCCCCCATGGCAGAGAACTCAAAATGTCACTTTTGGAGGTTTCAGCTGTTTAGGGACATCAGGCGCTCTCCAAACAGGACATGACACCCACAGACCATACCATTAAAATCTGTGTTCCAAAATTGTCCCTCCCTTCCTTCAGACCCCCGCCATGTGTCCAAATTGTGGTTTTAGCCACATATGAGGTATAAAAGTACTCAGGAGAAATTGCCCAACAAATTTTAGGATCAATTGTATCCTATTGCCCTTGTGAAAATGAAAAAATTGAGGCTAAAATAAATAACATTTTTGTGGAAATTAAAGTACTTTTTAATATTCACGGCTCAAAGTATGAGACACCTGGGGGTTCAAAGTGCTCACTATGCATCTACATAAGTTTGGTGGGTGGTCTATTTTGAGAAATGGGATTACTTGTGGGGGAGCTCCGCTGTTTAGGTACACAGGGGTTCTCCAAATGCAACATGGTGTCCACTAACAATTGCAGCTAATTTTCCGCTTGAAACTTCAAATGTCACTCCTTCCCTTTTCAACGCTACTGTGTGCCCAAACAGTGGTTTTCTACCATATATGAGGGATCGGTGTACTGAGGAGAAATTGTTCAATAGATTTTAGGATCCATTTTATCTTGTTGCCCTTGGGAAAATTAAAAAATTGAGGCTAAAAGATCATTTTTGTGGAACAAAAGAATTTTTTTCAATTTTCATGGCTCAACGTTATAAAATTCTGTGAAGCACCTGGGGTTCAAAGTGTTCACCGCACATCTAGATAAATTCCTTGGGGGGCACTAGTTTCCAAAATGGGGTTATTTGTGTGAGGGTTTAACTATGTAGGCACATCAGGGACTCTGCAAACACCACATGATACCAGCTAACTATTCCAGCTAATTTTCCATTAAAAAAGTCAAATGGTGGTCCATGCCTTCCGTGCCGTACAGTGCACCCAAACAGTGATTTTTGACCACATACGGGATATCGGTGTACTTGGGAAACATTTTAGGGTCCATTTCCTTTTATTACCCTTGTGAAAATGCAATATTTGAGGCTAAAGCAACATTTTTGATAGAAAAAGTAGCATGTTCCTTTTTTTCGTTCCACGTTGCTTTAGTTCCTGTGAAGCACCTGAAGGGTTATTAATCTTCTTGAATGTGGTTTTAGAGTATCTTGAGGTGTACAGTTTTTGGAATATGGTCACTTTTGGGTGTTTTCTGTCATATAGGACCCTCAAAGTCACTTCAAATGTGATGCAGTCCCTAAAGAAGTGTTTTTGTAAATTTTGGTGGAAAAATGAGGAATTGCTGATGAACTTTGAACTTTTCTAACTTCCTAACAAAGAAAAATTTGTTCCCAAAATTAGGCTGATGTAAAGTAAACATGTGGGAAATGTTATTTATTAACTATTATTGATTTAACTCTCTAGTTTAACAGTATAATAATTAAAAGTTAGAAAATTGAGAAATTTTCTAAATTTTTGCCACATTTTTTCAAAAAGAAACAGGAAAATTATCAACCTAATTTAACAACTAACATGAGGTCCAATATGTCACGAGAAAACATTCTCAGAATCACCAGTATCCCTTGAAGTGTTCCAAAGTTATAACACCATAAAGTGACATAAACCAGTTATCACCGTACCCAGACATCTCATTGTCTTTGGTGTTTCTGTATTCATTTGGCAGCAGCGTGGACCTTGAGGTTCTTTGTCCAGAAAGATTTGATAAAGTGACACTGGTCAGAATTGCAAAAAGTGGCCAGGTCAAAAAGGTCAAAACAGGTTACGTGGTGAAGGGGTTAATGGGTTGCATGGGCCATTCCAACATTAATCCATCATTATTTAATCAGGCAATAGCTCTGGTGCAGATTCCAAGTGTGGAATTTGCATTTAAAAGCTATTGCTGTGAACTCATGACATGCGGTCAAGGGAGTAGAGGGAGGAGCTCTGCCTCCAGCTCCTCCCTTCCCCTGTCATCATTAGTAACAACTACTACTGATTCAAACAAAAAAAACAATTGTGTGTTCAACAGCACCAGAAGCGTATATGAAAATATAGCAACTACAAACCAAAACTCTACAATGAGGTAGTTGTGAAAATACAGAGTATAACGTATGTACTCACCGCTTTTGTGTCTTTACTTATAACCATATTGGGTCTGTTCATGTTGACTAAATGAAAAATTGATTGTCTTATATCCATATGTGTATAACAGATAGTAATATTTTTGCATAAACAGAGGTACGTTAGTGGAGGTATCAATTGACTAGCACTTTTTCGTTAGGTGGTCCATTTATACCCTGACACACATGGAGCACACCCACAACCTCATGTGGAGGTTTTTACATGTTTTTAATTGTTCTTAAGAGTTTGTGTTGGTGCTTTGTTTTGCACATAAAAGTGTAGTAAATAAATGTTATCTGTGTTTTTCACAACTACCCCATGGTAGAGTTTTGGTTTATAGTTGCTATATTTTCCTATACGCTTCTGGTGCTGTTGAACACACAATTGTTCTTTTTTGTTTGAATCATATGTCTTCAGTGTGTAGCACAGGGTCTGAATATATACTCTTTTTGATATAAGTGGTGCAGTTGCCAGGTAAACCGGTAGTCTTTCTAACAACTACTACTACTACCATCTTCTATCTCAGTAATGGGAAGATCTGTCTAACAAAAAGTTAGCCAATATGTTGATTGCTAATGTCTCCACAACGGATAGGCGAGATTAAAACAAAAAGTTTTATTCTGATCTGTAGTCACTAAAACATTATGTGTCTACTTCAACATGAAAAAAATTGTGAAAGGTTCTCTACTGAAGTGAATCTTAGGTCAATCAATTCCATCACGCTGATTGAGTGATCCCTTCATTTTTTTAATCGGCATTCGAACATTGGCACTGGAATTTCCATTTTCAATCTGCTTCAGCACTGCACTAGTAAACTACAATCATATTAGGCCCTTTTCTATCCATAGGTTAAAAGAGCTATCCACTCTAACATCCTACGTCCACAATGTACAAGCTTAAAATTGTGCTCTTTCCCTGGCTTTGATCTTTTATACTGCTGGTGATAGTCCCTTTGATTGGCTGAACTAGATCATATGATGTAATAGCTGCTGGGAATCCTGTGCCTGACACCATTAGGGTAGGTTCCCACAATCATTGATGCATTATGGGCCCAATCACGTGATTGGCCCTGGTGTATTATGGGCCCAGTAACATTATCGACACTGGTGCATTATGGGCCCGATCACGTGATCGGCCCGGCTCTGCACATGCGCAAAGCACATATTGAAACCGGTGTACCATAGGAGGAAAAGAGGGCGGGAGATTCGAAATACTAGAGGAGATCAATACAGAATAATGACACTCATCAGGGCATGAGGTTAAGCAGCGTGGAGGGGACAATGGAGCCTGGAGCCGCCTTTCCAGTCGCCTGACTGAGTGACGTCCAGTAAGTTGAAAGTAATTTTTCTTCATCTTTACAGGGCGGATTTACAACAGAAAGGGATGGTTAGGGAGCATCTAGGAAGGTGTAGAGACAGCTAGTGATAGGTCAGGGGGTTAATTCCAGGTGACAGGTTCCTTTTAAAGATATAGCTAGATTGATTATAGAAATATATTAATAATAACAATACTAATAATAATAGTCATAGACGCTTGGAAAGTGTCCGACTAGTGATTTAATACAAAATCCAGCATAATGATCTTATTTGCTGTGTGTAAGGCTGCCTTCACATTTGCGTATGGGAAGGCAGCGTATGCTGCGTTCCCATACGCAGGCAAGCGCATGCGCACTGCGGTTCCTATGTTTAACATAGGAACGCATAGTGCTTGCGTTTGCTGCGTTCGGGTGCGGATGCGGACGATATCTGCTGCTTCCGGTGTCCAGCGTCCGCACCCGGGACGCAGCATGTTGCATTTTTTGGGCGCTTGGGGACCTTGGAAAATCAGCAAGCGTCCCCAAGCGCACAAAACATGCATTGTCTTCAATGGGTCTGCAGTATTCTGTGCTTGACAGCGCAGGAGAACGCTGCAGACCCATTGAAAAATCTCCCAGTGGCCGCCGGTGATGTCACAGGAGATCACCGATGGCCACCGGGAGATCAGCTCAGCCTCTAATGTTCTCCTCCTCCCGGCCGCCGGTAATCTCCTAGTGGTGTCGGCGGGTAGAAACAGCTGATGTGACAGCTGTTTGAATCTTCCCGTGCCGACATCTCCTCTCGGTGTCGGCGCGGGAGATTCAAACAGCTGTCAAATCAGCTGTTTCTCCCCGCTGACACTTCCCGGAGCTTACCGGCGGCCGGGAGGCGGAGATCTCCAGCGCTGATCTCCGCCTCCGGCCCGCCCCTGGACACGTCCGATTGGCTGGCCGGGCTCCACAGTGATGTGTCCGCAGGCGGACATTATCCGCTGCGGACACATCAAATGACCCTGCTTTTGACTGCGTTTGTGTCTGCATGCCATCAGCATGCAGACACAAACGCTAATGTAAAAGCAGCCTAACTGTTAAAATAATAATAACGATAATTTTTATTTATATAGCACCTACATGTTCCGGAGCACTTTACAATTCAGAGGGTATACGATACAATACAATAATATGCAACACAATAATAAGATAGAATGCAATACAATATGAGACAATACAATACAGACCATATGAGACAAAATATAAATAAATACATCACTGAGCCCACTAGAAGTGAGGTCCCTGCTCGCAAGCTTACCATCTATGTGGAAATAGGGGAGACTCGAAAGTTAATAGTAACAAATGCTGTCATATATGGTCCAGCTATCAATATAATAAATAGGGGATTCACATAATGCTGCATGAACCATTCACCAGCCAGGATCTGTACAAGTACAGATAAAGTGCTATAAAATGCATGGGGGTGTAGAAAGATGATGCAAGAGGCCAGATTTGGAGAAGGACAGAATGGGAGTAATTGCATAGATGAGGTGAGGTGGTAGGCTAGTCTAAATTGATGTGTTTTTAACACTTGCTTAAAGCTATGGATATTTGGAATTAATTTAATTGTTCTTGGTAATCCATTCCAGAGAATTGGTGCAGCTCATGAGAAGTCCTGGAGACGGGAGTGGGAGGATCAGATTGTAGATAATTTCAGTCCACTTGTAGGGCAATAGACAGAGATGAGAGAGGAGATGTAGGGTGCTGCAGAACTGTGGAGGGCTTTGTGGGTCAGAGTGATCATTTTATATTGTATTCTCTAGTGGATGGGCAGCCAGTGCAATGACTGGCAGGGAATAGAGGCATCGGTGAAGCACTTGGAGAGGAATATAATCCTGACTGCTGCATTCAGAATGGCTTGGAGAGGAGAGAGTTTAATAAAGAGATACCAATTAGTAGAGAATTGCAATAATCCAGACAAGCATGAATAAGGGCGACAATTACAGTTTTTGCAGTCATTAGTAAGAAAAGGTCAAATTCTAGAGATGTATTTGAGATGTAGGTAACATGACCGATTGAATGACCAGATTTGGGGAGTAAAGGAGAGATATGGGTCAAATATAACCCCAAGACAGCGGGCGTGCTGCTGAGGATTATTGGTAGAACCACATACAGAAATTGCAATATTAGGTTTCGGAAGATTAATAGATGGAGGAAACACGAGAAGTTCAGTTTTTCACAAATTCAGTTTAAGGTAGAGAGAAAAGAAGGAATTGTCCACGTATGTTACTAGTGCAAAAAACGTGTTGTTTTATTGATGTCACTCAGTACATACACCAACGTTTCGGCCATCGGCCTTCTTCAGGGTACTAGTACAGAAATATTACATGTAATTAATACAAACATAAAAAACATAAAAAAACATACAACAAATGCTTCGTAAAGGTGTAATAACCTCGTGTGATTGCTGGGAGGTGACATGGAAGAAACAACACTCTGTGTCCGTGTGAGGAACAAAAAGGGGTCACTACGAGGGCACTGTGGTGGGAAAACCTGAGAAATCCTATGTGATATTATGTGGCTAAGGTGATCTAAACATTACCAAGGAATCGTGACAGGTATATAAAAAGGAGGGAAAATAGGACAAACAAGGGGTTAAAGGAAAGCAGAGTATAGAAAAAATTGGGATGATTACCAGAGGAGTACTGGTGAGCGGAGCGTCCTGGGAACTGAAGAGTCAGAAAAGGAATGGATCCAGTTGCTAGCCTATGGTAAAAGAGCTACCAGGTTTAAGTATCACAAACAGCAGAAGAACAAAAATAGGGGGAAAAAAGGGGAAAAAAAAGGGGAAAAAAAACCAACAAGGTGGAAAGGTTTCTGTATAGCCAGTATAAAGTTAGACCTTGGACTGGGTACTGGAGTTATAGATATGGAAGAGGAAAAGATAAAGGATAACAGACAAAAGACATAGTGCACCACCGTATAAGAGAAACAAAGTCTGAAGTAGAGGCAAAAAAGGGGGATAACAAGGAGCAAAAATTACAGGTGTGATAGCAAGAAAAACGTCCAATGATCGAGTCAGAGAACAGAGGGTAAAAAATAATGTTGGTGAGCTATGAAAAATAAGGAAACTGTGAATATACCTCAGGTAAAGCAAGAGACTTTGTGGATTAAACCAAATTTTGATCACAACTGGCAAAGTGCCAGGTGCTGATAAACTCTGCAAAGAGGCACAGTATGAGTTAATGTACAATAGTTCATATAAGGAGATGGAGAAGATCCTTGTAGGGTTAATATATTACCTTAGAGTGTAAAATGCAGGGAAAGGAGGCACATCAAAAGGGGAAAATCCTATAAGGCTTAAGAGGAAAGAAAGTTATAGACAGAGAAAGAAAACAAACATAAAATCATGGGTGTGTGAAGATACAAACCTTCTGGTGAAAGAGTCAAGGCTCAGTAGCTGTGAAAAGAAAACAGGGATCAGTCAAGGCAGGAAGATTCAGGGCTGAAGAAAGGTAGCCCAGAGAAACAATACCTGGTGTGCATGTCAGCTAGGTCTGCGGCGATGTGCGGCTCGCGTGTGTGCAACGCCGCTATTTACAGGGGAGTGGGCGTGACGTGATGACGTCACCTCCGGTCTATGGACCGCAAGGAAGTGCGGCCTGCCGGTGCTCGCGCATGCGCGGTACGTCCAGTGTATCTGCGCATGCGCAGTAAACAGAAGTGCGGAGCGTCCGTTCTAAGGTGCTGGAAATGTGATTATTGCATTGCCACAGGGCAAAATCGCAGGGACAAGTGCCGAGGAGTGCCATCCATTATGTGAGGATTCAATAATGCATCTAGGAAACATAAGACAAAACAAAACAATAGTTAGGCTCTGGCATTAGTAATGGTATGGTCAGAATAGTACAATCTAGAAAAAACCAAGGGGAATAATTATGGATGGAGTGAACCAATCTGCAAGTAGTCATTATATTAAAGGAAAACACTCATAAAAATGTCTTGACTAGGAACTTAACATTTGTTATAGGTCATATAACCGCTAGTCACATGGCTCACCAAAATGTATATATATATATATATAGGTATTTATGTTCATCATCAAGGTACAACCTTTATAAAGGAAAAATTGAACAGTTAGAAGTAACATTAACATGTAAATAAGGCAAAAATTGTCCATGACTATAGTACTGTACATAATAGTGGCCTGTAATCAAGCGGACAAGAATGTCCAAGAAAAAGTGGACCAATCAGAATTGCTCATACTCGCGATTCAGACCTAAAGGCTCTAATGTTTGCAAGGTGTGGATCCAGTAGGCTTCACGCATTTTGAGCCTGCGAATCCGGTCACCTCCTCTTCTTTGGGGAGGGACATCCTCTATGATTTGAAAGCGTAATTGCGATACGCTATGGTCATGACACGCAAAATGGTATGGAATAGGCAAAAGCAGGTTCTTACAACGAATTGTGGATTTATGTTTGCTGATGCGGTCACGTATATGCTGGGTAGTCTCCCCAACATATACGTGACCGCAGGGGCATTTAATTAGGTACACCACAAAACTGGATGCGCAAGTGAAGAATCCTTTGATTGGAAATCTTTTTCCAGTACGAGGGTGCGTAAAAAAGTTACCTTTGATGACATTATTGCATTGGTTGCAACTAAGACAGGGAAAAGTTCCCTTCCGGGGTGTTTGTAGTGTTAGTTGATGTGGTACTCTCTTATTAGAGCCAATGTCTGCCCGTACTAATGTCTGTTTTATGTTAGTTGCCCTTTTATGGCAAAATAATGGTCGACTCGCAAATTCAGGGATGTCAGGATAACTTGAATTCAATATGTGCCAATGTTTTAGAATCACCCCTTGGATGAGTTTATTAAAAGGGTGATAAGTGGATACAAATGGTATCCGTGGACCTGAAGGGGTCCTAGGTTGTCGGGAAAAAGAATGGCCTTGGGAGATGTGTGCGGGATATCCCCGTTCCCGGAATTTAGTGGTCATCTCATTGTGTCTTAGTATTTTGGTTTCTGGGTCAGAGACAATCCTATCTACTCTTACGTGCTGGGATCTCGGTAGTGAGATCTTCACATGTCGTGGGTGGCTACTACTGTAATGGAGTAGACTATTTTTGTCGGTGGGTTTGACATACAAGTCTGTTGTCAAACGCCCAGTGGGGTCAATCATGACCATGGTGTCCAGAAAGTTAATCTGTTCCGTATCGTGATGAATGGTGAACGAGAGGTTGGAAACCAGGGAGTTGAGATCCTGAAAAAAGGAAAATAATGATGATTCGGGTCCTCGCCAGATGCAAAAAATATCATCTATGTAACGGCGCCAAATTAGGACGTGTTCCGTTACCAGAGGATGTTGATAGACGTAATCGTGTTCGAATTTACCCATGTAAATATTTGCATAGGGTGGGGCTACATTAGCCCCCATTGCTGTGCCCCGTTTCTGCACATAGAAAGTATCCTCAAAGAGGAAAACATTTTTTTCAAGTACCATATGTAGTAAGCTGATGCAGAATGCTTTCTGAGAGGAATTATATCCGTCCTGTTGGTCTAGGAGCCATTGGACAGCAGCAATGCCCATATTGTGGTCTATGCTGGTGTATAGGCTATTAACGTCTAGTGTGACGAGAATGGAGTCATTGGGAACATGGTCCAACTCTCTGATTAAATCCAAAAACGCGTTAGTGTCTTTGATGTAAGACTTAAACGTAGGTACAAGAGGACTAAGCATCTTTTCTAAAACCTTAGATAATGGTGAGAGGACCGAGTCCGTGGAAGCCACAATGGGACGTCCCGGTGGTCTGGTAAGATTTTTGTGAATTTTAGGAAGGGTATACAGCACCGGTGTTATAGGGTGCTGGTTAATGAGGTAATCTGCCAGTTTTTGGTCAATTACCCCATTCTTTTGGTAAAGGTCAGTCATCTGTCTAATCTCCTTTTGGATGTCAGAAGTAGGGTCTCTTGTTACCGTTTCATAAGTCGAGATATCCGATAACTGAGAACGTATCTCATCAATGTAGTAACGTCTGTCCATCACTACCAGTGCACCGCCTTTGTCAGCCGGTTTAATAATTATTGTAGAATTACTTTTAAGATCTGACAGGGCCCTAGTTTCATCCGGTGTCAGGTTATGTTTTAAACGTAAATCACCCTTCCGGATTTGGTCTTCAACGTTTTGAACATCACGTGTAACTAGCTCAACATATGCTTCAACCGAGTGGTATTTTTTAGGGGGCATGAAGGAGCTTGGCCTGTGGAGACCAAGATCCTTAAGGTTTATCGTGGTATCAGTGCTAGTTACTGGTGTCAATGAAGGATTCACTAAAAAGTGAGCTTTAAGTCTTAAGGACCTGAAAAATCTATTTAGTTCTTGGTCAAGTTGAAAGGAACTAAAGGACGGTGTTGGACTGAAGGAGAGTCCCTTC
This sequence comes from Allobates femoralis, assembly GCA_033576535.1. Taxonomy (NCBI): domain Eukaryota; kingdom Metazoa; phylum Chordata; class Amphibia; order Anura; family Aromobatidae; genus Allobates; species Allobates femoralis. The sequence continues at coordinate 699,405,514 of JARQOC010000003.1, read as the reverse complement.
TGTAGGACGTGAAGTTCTGTGGGGGAGAGGCTATATGAGGATATGTTGTAAACCAATGAGGACCCACCTGTGACCTGAGAACCATTCGTGAAGGACCTGGAGCGCCTCTTCCCCCTCCGTGTCTTTTTCTGGCCGGGCGCCGACCTAAAAAAGAAGGAGGAGGATACTGGGGAGGAAAATGAGGGTATGGTGGGTAAGCAGGTGGGTGTCCATATTCTCCTTCTGAACCTGAGGAAGAATAATAGCCTGTTCTGGGAGGAGCTGGCTCTACAGATCGCCATCTGTACACCTGTTGTCTTTCGTAGTCCTCCTTATCCCGGTTGAACTTCGCCTTTTTCCTAGCTTGTAAGGTTTTTTTTAAAATCGTTATTGGCAGTCACGGCTTTTTTCTTGGCTTTTTCAAAGTCGGTGTTGGATAGAGAGTCTTTAAGTTGTTCTTCAAGGGTGGCGACACTCTCACTGAGCTTTTCCAACTCCTCGTGTAAAAATTCGATGGTCAATAGGATTAAGTCCATAGAGCACTTATTCAGGATGCTTTCGTACTTCAGACAGTAGGCTTCGTTGTCTGAAAAAAGAGTCGGGCGAAGAGAAACACGTAGGCCTCGTGGTATCCTCTGGGCCCGGTGGTATTCAGCCAAGGTTACATAATGTAAGTCCAAAGCTGTTTGTTTCTTAAGTTCTCTCTCAAAACTTGTCGCACGGGTCTCCTCAGGAGGAGTATCCAGAAACTCATGAGGTTTTCTTACCCGTGAGAGTATCGTGTTGGTATGATCATCGTCATATGAAAAGGTTTGGAAGGACATTTAATTCAACGGAGCACCTCCTAAAAGGGGATCAACACTAAACAACAAGAGTATGGAAGGCTCACGTATTAGAGGTGGGTGCACCAGAAAAATTGCAGATCCTGAGTAGTATAGTCTGGGCACACCAAGAGAAAAGAAGGAATTGTCCACGTATGTTACTAGTGCAAAAAACGTGTTGTTTTATTGATGTCACTCAGTACATACACCAACGTTTCGGCCATCGGCCTTCTTCAGGGTACTAGTACAGAAATATTACATGTAATTAATACAAACATAAAAACATAAAAAAACATACAACAAATGCTTCGTAAAGGTGTAATAACCTCGTGTGATTGCTGGGAGGTGACATGGAAGAAACAACACTCTGTGTCCGTGTGAGGAACAAAAAGGGGTCACTACGAGGGCACTGTGGTGGGAAAACCTGAGAAATCCTATGTGATATTATGTGGCTAAGGTGATCTAAACATTACCAAGGAATCGTGACAGGTATATAAAAAGGAGGGAAAATAGGACAAACAAGGGGTTAAAGGAAAGCAGAGTATAGAAAAAATTGGGATGATTACCAGAGGAGTACTGGTGAGCGGAGCGTCCTGGGAACTGAAGAGTCAGAAAAGGAATGGATCCAGTTGCTAGCCTATGGTAAAAGAGCTACCAGGTTTAAGTATCACAAACAGCAGAAGAACAAAAATAGGGGAAAAAAGGGGAAAAAAAGGGGAAAAAAAACCAACAAGGTGGAAAGGTTTCTGTATAGCCAGTATAAAGTTAGACCTTGGACTGGGTACTGGAGTTATAGATATGGAAGAGGAAAAGATAAAGGATAACAGACAAAAGACATAGTGCACCACCGTATAAGAGAAACAAAGTCTGAAGTAGAGGCAAAAAAGGGGGATAACAAGGAGCAAAAATTACAGGTGTGATAGCAAGAAAAACGTCCAATGATCGAGTCAGAGAACAGAGGGTAAAAAATAATGTTGGTGAGCTATGAAAAATAAGGAAACTGTGAATATACCTCAGGTAAAGCAAGAGACTTTGTGGATTAAACCAAATTTTGATCACAACTGGCAAAGTGCCAGGTGCTGATAAACTCTGCAAAGAGGCACAGTATGAGTTAATGTACAATAGTTCATATAAGGAGATGGAGAAGATCCTTGTAGGGTTAATATATTACCTTAGAGTGTAAAATGCAGGGAAGGAGGCACATCAAAAGGGGAAAATCCTATAAGGCTTAAGAGGAAAGAAAGTTATAGACAGAGAAAGAAAACAAACATAAAATCATGGGTGTGTGAAGATACACACCTTCTGGTGAAAGAGTCAAGGCTCAGTAGCTGTGAAAAGAAAACAGGGATCAGTCAAGGCAGGAAGATTCAGGGCTGAAGAAAGGTAGCCCAGAGAAACAATACCTGGTGTGCATGTCAGCTAGGTCTGCGGCGATGTGCGGCTCGCGTGTGTGCAACGCCGCTATTTACAGGGGAGTGGGCGTGACGTGATGATGTCACCTCCGGTCTATGGACCGCAAGGAAGTGCGGCCTGCCGGTGCTCGCGCATGCGCGGTACGTCCAGTGTATCTGCGCATGCGCAGTAAACAGAAGTGCGGAGCGTCCGTTCTAAGGTGCTGGAAATGTGATTATTGCATTGCCACAGGGCAAAATCGCAGGGACAAGTGCCGAGGAGTGCCATCCATTATGTGAGGATTCAATAATGCATCTAGGAAACATAAGACAAAACAAAACAATAGTTAGGCTCTGGCATTAGTAATGGTATGGTCAGAATAGTACAATCTAGAAAAAACCAAGGGGAATAATTATGGATGGAGTGAACCAATCTGCAAGTAGTCATTATATTAAAGGAAAACACTCATAAAAATGTCTTGACTAGGAACTTAACATTTGTTATAGGTCATATAACCGCTAGTCACATGGCTCACCAAAATGTATATATATATATATATAGGTATTTATGTTCATCATCAAGGTACAACCTTTATAAAGGAAAAATTGAACAGTTAGAAGTAACATTAACATGTAAATAAGGCAAAAATTGTCCATGACTATAGTACTGTACATAATAGTGGCCCTGTAATCAAGCGGACAAGAATGTCCAAGAAAAAGTGGACCAATCAGAATTGCTCATACTCGCGATTCAGACCTAAAGGCTCTAATGTTTGCAAGGTGTGGATCCAGTAGGCTTCACGCATTTTGAGCCTGCGAATCCGGTCACCTCCTCTTCTTTGGGGAGGGACATCCTCTATGATTTGAAAGCGTAATTGCGATACGCTATGGTCATGACACGCAAAATGGTATGGAATAGGCAAAAGCAGGTTTTTACAACGAATTGTGGATTTATGTTTGCTGATGCGGTCACGTATATGCTGGGTAGTCTCCCCAAAGGTATATAACTTGGTGTCATCAGCATAGAGATGGTACTGAAAAACAAATCTAGTGATGGTTTGTCCAATAGGGGTAGTGAATAAAGAGAAGAGAAGGGGACCTAGGACTGAACCCTGAGGAAGAGGAGAGGAAGAGGAGTCGGCAAAAGATACAGTGAAGGAGCTGTCAGAAGTAGGAGAATAACCAGAAGAGAGCGGTGTCCTTAAGCTCAATAGAGTGGGGCATAGAGAGAATGAGCTGGTGATCCACAGTATTGAATGCAGCGGAGAGATCCAGGAGGATCAGTAGGGAGTAGTGAGCATTACATTTAGCTGTTAGTAGATCATTAGAGACTTTAGTGAGGGCAGTTTCACTGGAGTGTGAGGTACGGAAACTGGATTGTAGAGGGTCAAGAAGAAAATTGTCACAGAGATAGAGGATCAGACTGAAGTGGACCAAGCGTTCAAGGAGTTTAGAGATGAAGGGGAGATTAGAGACAGGTCTGTAGTTAGCAGCAGAGTTCTGGTCGAGGGATGATTTTTTTAATAATGGGTGAATGCTGGCTTGTTTGAAGGAGGAGGGCAAAACACCAGATGAGAGTGAAAAATTAAATATTTTAGTTAGGTAAGATGTGACAGCTGGTGAAAGGGATTGAAGGAGATGTGAGGGAATAGCGTTGCTTGTGCAGGTAATAGCGCGAGAAGATGCAAGCAGTTGGGTGACTTCTTCCTCTGTGAACAGATCAAAGACCGAAAGTGAGTTGGATGAAGTGCAGGAGGGAGAAGAATGAATTATGTTCTGAGGCTGTGAGAAAATTTTCCATATTACATAGAATTGATAGAGAAAACATTGATGAATTATATTAAGAGCAATCTGGGCTTTTGCCCAGGGCCCAAGGCTGTGGGGGCAACATAGTCCAAAATATAATTTCTCCCATTAAAATTTGCATGTAGCTTTTGTGAACAAAGGTCATTTGAAAGACGTTGGGCCTGCCCTGCTGCATGATGTCTGACAGGACGTATCCAATATACTGAGCGCGGATACATCTGCTTACGCCATGCCTACTTTCTGCTGAAGAGGAGCCTCTAATAGAGTCACTGCTGGTTCACACACCTGAAGCATTTGGGAGAAGGTGATCCTACCTGCCTCGTCTCACTCCTCAAGTCCTCTACAGAGCACATCACTATCTGTTGCCTGTGTGCGCATTGGCTATGCCACTAGTTGCATAAAGTATTTATATGGCAGACTGACAGTAGTCGGCAACAGCGCTCTGTATCTAAGGGCAGGGGACTATTGTAATTTTTAAAACTTGTGAATAAAATGTAGGGAATGGGAGTGGATTGAAACCACATGAGGCAAATGCCCATGTACAAAGTGAGCCCCTCCATCTTGAAAATTTGATAAGCATCGTATATTTATATACATACATGATGCAAGCAACATTTCCAAGGTGTATGGGCAAACAGTGTGTCGGGGCATTTGCCCCATGTAGTCTCAATCTACTCTCATCCCCCAAATTTTATTCACAAGTTTAAAAAAATTACAATAACTGTCACACAGGTGTGAACCCACTGCACAATGGGGCTGGGCTCACCTTAGAGGGGCATAACCAAGCCTCTGCCTTGTCATAACTGGAGCCTCTGATGTTGAGGTTAGGGTTATACTGGAAGGTAGCCACCAGGAGCCACTCCAGGGAAATTCTTGGCACAGGAGCATCAGACACAAGGGGTTCATGCGCGCTGGTATTGACTCAGGTGTAAGCAGAATGGCTGGAAGATGCACACAGCCTGGCACTGCAGGTACTGGCAGGTTCTAGCAGGTACAGTGATTTTAGGCAGATGCTGGCAAGTACTGGCAAGTACAGTACTGGTAGGTACTGGCAGGTATGGACTCGAATAGGATACAAAGGTACAGGTTACATGTACAGGAAATGGCCTCGGAATACAGGGGACCTGACACATGGCTAAGACAGGCTAAAGTACTAAACTCATTGCTCAGGCACCTCCCAAAGGGGCAGGTTTTAAATACTCTTAATTACTCTGTGCTGCTCAGCTATAAACTGAGAGGCACTTCTAGATGAGAGAGGCATGGTGGTCCTTTAAGAAAGGGGAGACTGGCACGGGTGCACCATAATTATGCTCTTGGGAGACCTGAGAAGCATGTGCAGGCTCTGAGAGAAGGAAGATGAGATGAGGTCTGGAACAGCATAGTAGCTGAAGTGGTGAGTGCGTCGGTACACCTGACATGTGGAGTGCAAGGATGCTGGTGGCATAACAAATAACCCCCAGGTCTTAGCCATAGAGTGCCACTGCGAATTCTTCTTTTGGGTATTTATACCATTGTCACATTCTTACAATCTGAAGTGACACTGAGTGACTGCAGACTTATTTTAGGTAACCAGACACCCTTTAACCCCTTCCCGACTCTTGACATAATACAACGTCAAGGGTCGGGTCCCAGTGTTTGATATGAGCTCCGCTGCGGCGCTCACATCAAACAGCCAACACCTCAGCTGATCTCATCAGCTGAGGTGTCGGGCTTACAGCAGCGATCGAATCCGGGATACAATCGGTGCTGTTAATCCCTTAGATCCCGCTGTCATTCACTGACAGCAGGATCCAAAACCGCCATTGCAGGGATCGCGCTGTTCCCCGGCTGCATCGGAGATCCTGCAATAATATTGTGAGATCTCTGGTGCTCACGTGATAGCCAGGGGTCCTGTTGAGACCCCGGAGGCTATTCCTGTGAGTGGTTGGCAAGCACTGGCAACCACTCACAGTGCGCATTTGTGACAGGTCCCGATATGCTGCAGCTCATCGGGACCTTTCACAAGCGATCGGACCCTGCAGCAGTGTGATGCCCTATGGAGCTGTGTAAAATAAAGAATCAACTGAAAAATAAAGTTTTTAAAAAAATGAAAAAAACCACAAAAGTTCAAATCACCCCCCTTTTCCCTTATTCAAAATAAAAGCATAAAAAATACACATATTTGATATTGCCGTGTTCAGAAACGCTCGATATGTCAATATATAAAATCAATTAATGAGAGCCATAAACTGAGTAACGGAAAAAAAGGTCCAAACGTCAAAATTTAGTTTTTTTGGTTGCCGCAACATTGCTATAAAATGTAATAACAGGTGATAAAAACAGCACATCCACCCAAAAATGGTATCATTAGAAACGTCAACTCAAGCTGCAAAAAATAAGACATCACACAGCCCCAGATCCTGAAAAATGAGAACGCTACGGGTCGCAGAACAACGTATACTGGAAGCCTGTGCTAGCATTTCTTCAGCGATATTGCTATCAGTGTGTCAAGAGTGGGAGAAGAGGGCCGCATTGACAATCCAACACAATGGGCAGCACTATGAACACATTTTATAAGTGGTCATAAACTTGTAAATAACTCATGAAAGAATAAAGTTATGTTAAAACCAAGCACACCATTGTTTTTCTTATGAAATTCTCAATAGGGTTGATGTGTCACATGACCCTCTTCCCATTGAAAAAAATAAAGTTGGATCCACAATGGTTGACTTCAAAATGGCCACCATGGTCACCACCCATCTGGAAAAGTTTTCCCCCTCCCATATACTAATGTGCCACAAACAGGAAGTTGATATCACCAACCATTCCCATTTTATTTAGATGCATCCATATAACTGGCCCAACCTGTAGTTTCTTAAGGAATCTACATACAGTGAGAACTAAAAAAATATTGTTATTAAAACTCTGAAAAAATAAAATAGAAGTTGACCCTTCCTTTTCCCTCACCAAAAGTAAAGATACAAAATGTCATTTTTACCACATAATGCATGTCATAAAAACAATTGCCAAATAATAGTCATGAATGCGTTTTTTTCACAAATTCTTTGCACTTGGAATGTTTTCCCCATTTCCAGCACACTAGGTAATAAAGTACGGTAAATGCTCCCATTGACTCTGCTCCATGTTATCAGCTGAGCAGAGAGATGTGAATGGAGAGTAGTCGGATAAGATCACAGGAGCTGTGTGCTGACAGTCTGAGCTCAGCACGGTCCCTGCCTGAGGTAACCCTAGACTCTGATCAGCTGTAGGTCAAGTCCCCCCTCCCCACACACAGTTATATGGCCATATTCATATTAATATGGCCATATCGTAGTGATGAAAACCGATTTCCCTGAAGAGTATATGTCAGATTTAGAAGCAGCCTAGTGGGGACATCTTCTGGAAGGTTTTTGAAATTTTTTTTTCCAGATTTATGGAATATAATTGAAAGTTATTATAATCATTATTATTAAATAAAAATTTATACGACGATTACACTTTAAGGCCTGCTTCACACCACAGTTTTCGGCTGTCAGGTTCTGTCTGGTGTTTTGCAAGCATGCACCAGACAGATCAAACAGCCCCGGACAAACAGAATCAGAGGGCAAATATGCCCTGCGATCCTGTTTTGAGCCGGAATCAGCGACTGCCGCTCTCCAGTGCAGAAATTTCAGCATTGCGGCTGCAGGGGAGCAGGCCGCAGTGCTGAAATTTCAGCCGGGGAGCTCTCCAGCTTTTAACAGCCGCCACCCTTTCAGCACCTGGCGTCCGGGAACCGGTCCAACTTTGTCGGATCAGGTGCCCATAGACTCCCATGCTATAGGCGCCAGATCCGGAAGGATCCGGTTTTGTGCGACTTTTGCCCTGGACACAAAAAATGCTGCAAACTCAGATTTTGTCTCTGGGGCAAAAAACGAAAACATCTGGATCCTCCCGGACAGACACAAAACTGCCATCCAGCCCTGTCCGGCACCATAGGGATACAATAGGGGCAAAATCGGATCTGCTGTGAACTGGACAGCCCCGGATCCAAGAAACCGTGGTGTGAAGCCGGCCTAAGTGCAGTTACAATTTATTGATTCAATTGTATCCTTTCTGAGCCCCCTCCTGAAGCCTAAGACTTCTGCCTTATGACTCATTTCAACACTTTATACTTTTTAGTACTCCTTATTCACATTATCTCTTAACGATCAGTATCTTTATCTATATGATTTATGTTACTTCACACATCCACACTTCTATGGGTTAAACTACCCACATTCTTAGTATTACCTCTAACATTTATGGCACATAGACAAAGATGCACCCCACTCATGCACTGTCCGCACCTCTCTGATGATGCAGTGGCTGTGTTGCCAAGGTGATGGACGCAATGACATTTATCATTGTGCCCCATCATGCTCACCTCATGCCTGCTGCATCATCAGAATTGATATGAATGAATGAATGGATAAAGGCATTTATTTTCTCTCTAGTATACTGCCACTGTTTTAAAGTATTCTACTGACTTACTCACTTTACTACATATATCTGACGTTATATTCCTTTTTTTGCCACCTACTCAGCTATTGACTTATGCAGCTTTTAGTGTTATGAAGACACTTAACACTTACAGTCTCTTCTACTGTTATGAGACTATTTTATTCTCTACAGATCTATTCACATTGTCCAGTAGTTGAATTTTTCCCATCAATTGTCAGTTTTTAATTTTGATTATTTCTTAGTTTATTCTGTTGGTCCCGGTTACTTAATCTCTCCGGCTATCATGAATTATCCCATTATCTTGAGAATTCTAAGGAATCCTTTTAGTCTTTAATGTCTTCCACAGGTACCCTAACATTATTTGTATTATTTTGGTGGAAATGTTATTTAAATATTTAGTGATAGGGGTGTTTGATATACACTTCTCAATTACAAACACAAGGGCTTGATGCCAGCTGACATTACACAGCTGCCATCAACCCCAAAAAACCATTGCTTTGATTGCCACTGCCCCAGTGCAATCTGAAATATACAAGGTGAATCGCCCAAATTGGTGCATCTAATGTGATACGCTACTTTTGGGGTGGCCTGCTGACTTATATTTTTAGGCTGACAAGGGCCCAATAATCATGGAATTTCCCAGGCTGATAATACCGTCCTACAGCTGTCTGCTTTACCTTTATTGGTTATTATAAACAGGAAAGACCCCACATTAATTTTTTATTATTATTTATTATTTTAAACCAGACTAAACACCCTTTAATGCCACATGAAAGTCTTTAAAGGGTGAAAGATTATAATATGTAGGGGGTTGGGAAATTAGATTTCTGCACGATATCTATCTTTCTAGCTATGCTATCTAATATACTGTATTTCTGTCATCTGTATATCTATATCTTTATTTTTTTGTGTGTGTCAGTATATGTGTGTTTTGGGACATTTGAACTCTATGCTCAGGGCGATCAACCAACTTTATTGATACCTGATGTATTGTTTAGATGCATTTTTTGGTGCATTTATACCGCTAAATGCAATAAAAGTACATATGCAATTTTTACCTGCAGATTTTCTGCATCTTCATGCAAGTGTATGGGTAAATTCCACACTAAAAACTTAGAGTACCCACATGAGAAATTGACATGCTGCAGCCTGGATGAATGTACTCTAGCTTAATTTAAGCAGTGTAAAAAAGAAACAAAGTGACATGATATTTCAATTAAACTCATCCACCCAGGGGTGAACCTAGCCCCTGTGCTGCCTGAGGCGAACTGCAAAATGGCGCCCCCCCCCCTTCCGCTAATGATTTTTTTTGTAATCACTAGAAATAAATATGGTTCATACAGATCTATATCTTTGCTATAATATTGAGGATAATAGTGGATATTTTAGTTTAGAGAAAAAAAAAAATGTCCAGACACTAGGATGTCAACACCATTGCACACACATACAAGAACCACACAGAGAAATCCAGTACAAGGATCATTAATGTCAATGGTGGCTTGGCACAAGCTACAGACACACAGTGATGGCTGCAGAGCTGTGGTCCTGTAGGCAGACACAGTACAGAATTGTTACAGCACAGGAAGCAGCACTGATTGCCAACCTATTGTCTAACTAGTTAGACATGTCACCATGCCGCACCGTCCACACACCACATGCAACGACCTGCAGTCTGAACATCAACAAGCCGCCACTGCACTAAGCTGGTAAAATGGTGCGTCTTCCCCAACAGACCACACCTAATCCCAAAACACATAGCCAATCACAAGCTCTGCACATGGGGCTATCCGGAGCTAAAAGCAGGGACCGTACAAGTGGGTTAAGGAAGGGATGTGGGAACGGGAAGGGGAACGAGTGCCACCGAGCAACAGCCGCTCGGGAGAAACATTGCTGGATGCCTGTAAGTACCGAGGGGCAACACTGGACGTGGTGTGTAAGTTATGGCCAATCAGTCCTGCAGCAGAGGGACAATGCATCCTGCTCCAAGGTCATACATAGAAATCATGGGGCCCCATAGCAGAAGTTCTAATTGGGTCCACCCCATCCCCCCAAAAATAATATTTTTTGGGTCACATAGATACATACATCTCTCACAACTCTTCAGCCCTTACAAAGTAATTTTCCTCCTATTGAAGCCCCTACATCTCTCTTTCATTGCCCCCATACAGCATGATGCCAACATTGTGTCCCACAAACACTGTGTGATCCCCCACCCCAGTGACTTCCTCCACATGCACAGTATGACCACCCTACTGTACTCCCTTAAAGAAGTTGTCCGGGCTTTTGCTATAATTTATACATGTATCTAGGCTTCAAAATGTTGATAGTTTGTAATTTACATCCTGTCAACATTTTGCATAATTACCCAAAAATCACTGATTTGCGGCTGCCAGGGAACATCCAGGGGGCGTGTTTGTATTGGAGACAGCCTGTAAATGGGAAACTGGTTGTTTATGCCCAGACTCCTACAGACACTCCCCCTCTCTCACTATGCCCGGCCACCCCAGACTGCTACAGGCCCGCCCCAGCCGCCAATGTAACCACCCACCCCCACTGTACACTGCTGCACTGACACACTGTGCCGAATTAGCTGTTGTAAAGGCAATTTGGTACAATGTGCAGTGGGGACCATTGCATGTGTGTGTGCTCACCCTGTGGTCTCTGTGCAGGAGGAATGGAGAGAAGCATTAGGCTCCACAGCACAGAGACCTGAGTTGCGGACCTCAGCTCACCTGCACAGAGACCACAGGGTGAGCGCATACACATGCAGCGGTCCCCACTGTACTGACACTTTGTACTGAATCGCCTTCACAGCACCCGATTCGGCACAGTGTGTCAGTGGAGCAGTGTACAATGGGGGTGGGTGGTGACATTAGGGGTTGGGGTGGGTCTGTAAGGTCCTGGGGGTGGCCGGGCATAGTGAGAGTGGGGGAGGGGGTGTGTTTGTAGGAGCCTGAGTGTATACAACCAGTTTCCCATTTACAGGCAGCCGTCAATACAAACTCGCCCCCTGGATATTCCCTGGCAGCTGCAAATAGGTGATATCTGGGTAATTATGCAAAATGTTGACAGGATGTATATTACAAACTGTCAACATTTTGCAGCCTAGATACACATATGAGTTATAGCGAAAGCCCGGACAACCCGTTAAACTACCCTGGCACAGTATGATCCCCAACTATGACCACCACACAGCCTTCCATCTCTTTGTATGGTATAATGGCACCCAATGCAGCCCTCCATTAAGTATAAAGACTCCCTCCAAGTATTGTCATGTCTACAACAGAGCGCTCCAAATATTATAATGACTTCCATATAGTAGAATTGGCTCCATATATTATAATGCATCATGCATAGTCCTCCATATAGTATATTGCACTGCCATGGTCCTCCATATAGTATAATTGACTCCTTATAGCATAACACACCCCAAATTCCTCCAATATTACGCACCTCCCCATTTTCCATATGGAATAATGCACCCCACAGTCTTTCATATAAAATAATGCACCCCCACAGTCCTCCATATAGAATAATGCACCACCATAGCCCTCCACATACAATAATGCACAGCCATAGCCACCCATATAGAATAATGCACCGCCACAGTCCTTTATATAGAATAATGCACCCCATTGTCATCCATAGAGAATAATGCACTGCCACAGCCCTCCATATAGAATATTTCATCCCATAGTCCTCAATATAGAATAATGCACCACCACAACCCTCCATATAGAATAATGCACTGCCACAGCCCTCTACGTAGAATAATGCACCGCCACAGACCTCCATGTAGAATAATGCACCTCCACAGCCCTCCATGTGGAATAATGCACCGCCACAGCCCTCCTTATAGAATAATGTACCGCCACAGCCCTCCATGTAGGTCTCCATATAGAATAATGCACCCCCACCGCCCTCCATATAGAATAATGCACCGCCACAGCCCTCTATATAGAATAATGCAGCGAAACAGCCATACATATACAATAATGCACCGCCACAGCCCTCCATATACAATAATGCACTGCCACAGCCCTCCATATACAATAATGCATCACCACAGCCCTCCATATACAATAATGCACCGCCACAGCCCTCCATATACAATAATGCACTGCCACAGCCCTCCATATACAATAATGCATCACCACAGCCCTCCATATACAATAATGCACCGCCACAGCCCTCCATATACAATAATGCACCGCCACAGCCCTCCATATACAATAATGCACTGCCACAGCCCTCCATATAGGATAATGCGCCCCCAGTCCTCCATATAGAATAATGCACCCCACAGTCCTTCATATAAAATAACGCACCCCCACAGTCCTCCATATAGAGTAATGCACCCCCATTGTCCTCCATATAGTATAATGCACCCCACTGTCCTCCATACAGTATAATGCACCTCATAGTCCTCCATATAGTATAATGCACCCCAACAGTCCTCCAGATAGTATAAAGCACCCTATAGCCCTCCATGGATGGATGGAGGCAGAGAGGGGGAAGGGATGGATGATAGAGGAAGGGATGGATGAAGGGACAGATGAATAGAGGGATGGATGGATGGAGGGAGGGAAGGAAGAATGGATAGAGGGATGGATGGATGGATAGATAGATGGATGGATGGAGGCAGGGAGGGGGGTTGGGATGGAGGAAGGGATGTATGGATAGAGAAAGGATAGATAGATAAATAGAGGGATGGATGTATAAACAGCACATAATACAGATATATCACACAAAGTGCACACATTGTACACACAGCCACATCATAGTCACTTACATTATGTGGAAGGCTAGCAGCATGTTAACTTCAGCTAGGAGAGCTGTACTTTCACTTTCTCCTGCCCTGCGGGTGCCGCTCCCCCTCCTCTCTGTGGCAAAGACAGCAGGACAGGAAAGACAACAAAGCAGGGCAGGGCGCCCCCTGCAGTCTGGAGTATGTGCAGGGCAGCAGCATCCAACAAGTGAAGTGAGTTTTGCTGTCACCGTCCCCCCCTTTGGTGTCTGCAAGCTGGCGCTCTGTGCGGCCGCCCCACTGGCACTTATATAAAGCCGGCTATGCCCGGAACTATAGGAGTGGGAGTGGCATCTGCGGGGAGGGGGCCCAGCTACCACCAGGCACCCCTGCAGATGGCACCCCTCTGTCTACCAGCAGGGGTCGCCACCTGAGGAAAACAGCTCAAGTCGACTTATGGTAGGTGCGCCTTTGCATCCACCTTACTTGTACTGTAAAATGCTGCATTTTGGATGCAGTGAAAAAAGCAGCATCAATAATGCTAGTAATACTGATCATGGGACATCATCTTTAGCCTGTTCTTAAATTTTACATTTTTAATCATCCACTGATTTATCTGATAATCTGTAGTCTACTTTTTTAACATTAGTGCACTATTGCTACTGTTTGGCTCCTGATTCTGACCATGTGTGTTACCTGACTTCATCTAGTTCTTTCATTCCTCCATCTTTACTTGATACAGTACAATTGATGCATGATATACAGTAAGGCCATCTGCTATGATATGTTTCATCAAAGCTGTCATTAATGCTACGTCCGGTATCCTACCTTAAGTGGATAGGGTTCACCAATTCCACCTGTCTGGTTCATAATATACTTCACTAATGATGTAACTGCACATATAAAAGCCACCATCTTTACGTTGAAATTAAAGGAGAATGTGTTGGCTGGAAAATTATGAACAAGCGTCAAGTAATATTTGCATGTAGATTTAGAATGGACGCCCCCAGAATCAATGTCTCTGGTGGGCTCTTAGCACCCGAGTCTGTCACTGGTCGTCTTGCATCATAAAGAAATCCCTACAAGTTTAAGCATGGAGCATATCTAAAATTATAATATCTATATTCCTTCCATTTTCCCCTTCTCACTGTCCTGTATCTCAGCCTCTGACCTAGTATGCCATGCAACAATAACTCATAATAGGAACACAGCAGGGTAAGATCACAATCACTTGCCACCTACTACTTGCTAATTGACTGAGCAATCATGTCATGGCCAAGGCTGTAGAAAAGTTACAGAACTAAATACTATAGTATTAGAAACTATATAGAGCATCAGAAACAGACTAATAAAAGTACTACAGTTCAGCAATTATCAGTACTGCACCTCTCATTATGCACCATACTTTTGAGAAGATATAGAGAGAAATATTAAGTCAGTTGCACACTGATATTTTTCTTCTGTTATCAGATGATGGAACAGAATAAAAAGACTTGGATGGCAAACGCTTATAAAAATGACAATGTGTGAGGAGATGATTGACACACCCAGTAGACAAAATATATTAAACACATAATATAAAATATAATGTGCACCAAAATGGTACCAATAAAAAAATCCAACTCATCCTACAAAAAAAGAAGATCTCACATGACTCATGTTTTGCAAAAAAAAAACAGTTTTAGTGCCTTAGTAGCAAAACCTTAAATAAACAATATATATCTGGTATTGCTGTAATCATACTGAAATGACAAATAAAGCCGCCTAATCACTTATACCGCAAAGTGAACAGCGTAAAAATAATAATAAAGTCAATTTTTCAACTGCTGCTGATTAGTTTATTCTGTCCTCCAAAGATCGCAGTAAGGCTCGGCTCACGGTTATCCTGCGCTCTACACTGAGCACACATCGGTAATTAAATGTAACTCTCTGATATCCATGATTGAGACAAAATTCCCAACAAAAAATGTTAGTAGAATGAGGTAGAGATAGTCACTTTGAATTTCCATATGACCTGTGAATTGGTGGTGTCCATAATTTTAGGTGTCTATTTAGGTGTGCATAAAAGTACAGTCAACAAAAGTTTTGTGCACCTTCGAAAAGAAGGACACCACTGAACAGAGGGCAAACAGAGTCCAGAGTAACTATGCTGCCTTAGTGAATGGATCCATTAGAGGCTTCACCCGAATTATATATTTTGGAGATCTAGCTGGAAATCCTAATGTAAAGGTCTCAGTGTAGAGTGCACGATAAATGTGACCTGAACCAAAATGTCTTCTGCTAAATTTGTCACCAACAGCATTCAACTCAACCCGCAAAAAAAGTCCCCACAAAGGGGAACATGAAGAAGGCAGCAATCCGCTACCAAAACGCGTTGTGACAGCGACAAAACTTTAATAAAGGCATGTAAGTGAAAACCACTCCCTTGTTTCTTTAAATTTTCCCCAATCTTTTCAGTACTCGGTGCTCCACAGACTGCTCTGTAATCCTGTATCGTGCTTCCTTCCCTCCCTGAGGGCAATTGTGGCAGGATCGGCCGAGGAGGACAGAGTTCTACAGCCAGCTGAGCTTGAGGACCTTAGATGACGTCTTCTCCGGTCACCTGACACTCCCAGCCTCAGCGTTTACTCCGACGGCTGTCATCATATTCCAGTCATCCAGGTTCTTCCCAGTGTTGTGCAGGGTTGCACAACCCGGTCAGGTGAGTGGGCACCCCACGCACATCCTAATCCCACTTGGACCACCAGGTTTTCACCCATCGGCACCACCTTGTCTCTTTATTTTTGTCTCACACAATATCAAGGCTCTCACAAGACAGCTAGTATTATGAGCGCTGATGCCAATGAGGTTATTTCAGGTCACAAAGAGGGATTCTCTGCTGTTTGATACCCACTGTGTAACCTGAGACAACCTCAGGGAAGTCATGAGGATGTCTTAGGTTTATTAGAGTATCCAGAAGCATAGTAACAGTGGTGCTGAAGCTTGCTAAATAAAAGTGTAAGAAGAAATTATTTGTTCCAAAACAGCGAGGCTCCACTGTAAAATGGATTGAGCTGTGTTTGACAGCTTTTCTGACCCTTTGAAGGTGTTTTCTAGGCACTTAGTTTTGCATCCCATTGATTTCAATAGGGTTCAGACATTCAACGAACTGCTCGCCAATCTATTTGGCAAATGTATGCCCGTTGCTATTCATCATGCCCATTTGCGTTGGACAACAGAACATCAGTGCAGGTACAGCAGGAGAATCACACTGGGCAAAGACAGACAGGGGGTAGTTCTGGCGCTGACACTAGGCTCCCATTTGGAATGGGTGGGGAGGGGGAACAGGCATTGGGGGCCCAAGCAGGGAAGGGCTGTAACTGATGGTGACCCAGTTCTGGCATTGATATCAGGCCCCCATTACCCACAGGCCCCATAACAACCATATGGTCTGCTGCCATTGGCGATAAGCCACTAATCAGGGGTTAGCCATATTGTGACATGACACCAACAGACGATTCCATCAAAATCTGTTGTATAAAGCGTCACTCCTTCCCTTCTGAGCCATACCGTGCACCAAAACAGTGGTGTTCCACCCCAAATAAGGTAACATCCTATACAGGAGAAAATACAGAAAATATTTTGGGGTCCATTTTCTCCTGTTGCTTTTTTGAAAATGAAAAAAATGGCACAAAAAGAACATTTTTAAAAAAAAAAAATACTTTTTTCACTTTCACAGATCAATGTTATAAAATTCTGTAAATCACCTGGGTTCAAAGTGCACACCACACATCTAGACAAATTGTTTGGGGTGGTCTAGTTTCCAAAGTGGGGTTACTTTTGCGGGGTTTCCACTATTTGGGCACATCGGTGTCTATTCTAATGTGACATGGTGTAAGTTAAGAATCCAGAAAAGAGTGAAAAAGAGCTGGGATCAAATGCCACGCTAACCACAAAGATAAACACAGAGTAAATCACACACTCTGTTTATTTTGCCAAATTAAACAGAGTGTGTGATTTACTCTGTGTTTATCTTTGTGGTCAGCGCGGCATTTGATCCCAGCTCTTTTTCACTCTTTTCTGGATTTTTCAGTTCTCAGCTGGGAGCCTGCAGCGACCTCCTGTGTGCTTTTATTGTAGTTGTGACACTCACAACTACATCAGGTGAGTTTAACCATTTGGGGTCTGAGGGACCTATATAATAGCAATACTACTCTATGTGCGCTCCCTTTCTCTTTTAATTTATATGGTGTAAGTTAATAATTCCAACCAATTCCGAGCTCCGCAGTGCATCCAAACAGTGGTATTCTGCCGCTTATGGGGTATCAGCTTACTAATGAGAAATTGTTCAACAAATTTTCAGGTCCATTTAATCCTGTTGCCCTTGTAAAAATGAAAAAATTGAGGCTATATGAACACTTTTGTAGAAAACAGAAGTGTTTTGTCATTTGCACAGCTCAAAGTATGAAGCACCTCAGTGTTAAAATTGCTCACCACACATCTATTTAAATTTCTTGGGGGTTTAGTTTCCAAAATGGGGTCAATTGTGAGGGGTTTTCACTGTTTAGGCACATCAAGGGCTCTCGACTCTCTAAACTTCGATGTTAAGCCTGTTAACAATTTTATCCAATTTTAAAACATCAAATGGTGCTCCTTCCCTTTGGAGCCCTGTCTTTCTCACAAACAGTAGTTTTGTACCACATATGGGCATATCAGCATACTCAGCTGTTTCACAAGAAATATTGGTATCCATTTTTTCCTGTTGCTCTTGTGAAACTGAAAAAATCTGTGCTCAAAAAATTTGTGTGGAAAAAATGTACTTTTCATTTTTACAGCTGGTATCAAATTTTGTGAAGCACATGAGGGTTCAAAGTACTCACCATACATCTAAATACATTTCTTATGGGATCTATTGTGGGGGGGTTTCCCTTGTTTAGGCACATCACGGGTTCTCCAAATGTAACTTGGTGTCAGCTAACGATTTCAGCCATTTTTCTGTTCAAATATCAAACGAAGCTCCTCTCCTTCCAAACCCTTCTGAGAGCCAAAGCAGTGCTTTTCTGCCCCATATGGCATATCAAACTATTAAAGAAAAATTGTTCCACAAATATTGGATCCCGTTTTATCCTATTGGCCTTGTAAAAATGAAAACTTTGAGACTAAAAGAACACCTGTATGGACAAAAAAGTTTTATTCATTTTCACAGCTCAATCACCTGGGGGTTCAAAGTGCTCACTACATATCTAGATAAATTCCTTGGGGGTGCGGTTTCAATAATGGGGTCCCTTGTGGGGGGAGTTCCACTGTTTAGACACATTAGGGGCTTTGCAAATGCGACATGGTGTCAGCAAACGATTCCAGCCAATTTGATGTTCAAAAAAGTCAAATGATGCTCTTTCCATTTTGAGCCCTGCCGTGCACCCAAATAGTGGTTTTCCAACTCATATGAGATACCAGTGTACTCAGGAGTAATTGTACAATACATTTTATAGTGCATTTTCCCCTGTTACCATTGAGTAAATGCCATATTTAAGGCTAATGTAACATTTTTGTAGTAAAAAGTAATATTTAATTTTTTTCCTTCCACATTTCTTTAGTTCCTGTGAAGCATCTGAAATGTTAATAAACTTGTTGAATGTGGTTTAGAGTAATTTGAGAGGTGCTGTTTTTAGAATGGTGTCACTTTTGGAAATTTTCTTTCATTTAGGCCCTCAATTTCATTTCAAATGTGATGTGGTCCCTAAAAATTGTTTTTGTATTTGCTGGAAAAATGAGAAATTGTGGATGAACCTTTCTAATTTCCTGACAAAAAGAAATTGTTTTCAGAATTGTGCTGATGTTAAGTAGACATGTGAAAAATGTTATTTATTAACTATTTTGTGTGGTATAACTCTCTGGTTTAAAGGGAACCTGACCCATAAAAATCATCACCCAGCCTTTCAATACCTGTCCCTGCACCTTAATTATGCTATTCTACCTATCTCTTTTTGTCCAAATTGTGTAGTTTGAAACTTTCAAAAAGTGATTTTGATACCTGCACAACTGCGGCTTCTTTTCTCCTGAGAAGTTGCACAAGGCGTTCCCTGTGGCTTCTTTTCGCCACCTTTAGTGATTGCCTTCACGCCCCAATGGGCGTGATAATCCATCTGAATTCTCCTCGTCCTCCTCCATGAATGGATTAGCCGGTATGACGCTAATCATGTCTTATCCTGCTATGATGTAAGTCGGTACACCCTTTGGGTGTATCGAGGACCTCGCGCATGCGCAATGCGCCGTGTTTCGTACGCCTCTGGCCCCATGTACCTGTGTGTCGTATGCTTCTGACCCCGTTTACCCGTGTGTCATACGCCTCTGAACTCCTGTACCCGTGTGTCGTACATCTCTGGCCCCATGTACCCGTGTGCTGTGTAATATGCCTCTGGCCTCATGTACCTGTGTGCTGTATACTATGCCTCTGGCCCCGTGTACCATGTGCCTCTGGCCCTGTGTGCTGTATACTATGCCTCAGATCCCGTGTAATGTATACTGTACTTCTGGCCCTGTGTACCTGTGTGCTTTATACTATGCCTCAGATCCCGTGTACTGTATACTATGCCTCATCCCATGTACCTGTGAGCTGTATACTATGCCTCTGGCCCCGTGTACCCGTGTGCTGTGTACTATGTCTCTGGCCCTGTGTGCCTGTTTACTGTATACTGTGCCTATGGCCCCGTGTACTTGTGTGCTGTATACTATTCCTCTGGCCCCGTGTACCTTTGTGCTGTATACCATGCCTTAGATCCTGTGTGCAGTATACTATGCCTCTGGCCCCGTTTACCGTGTGCTGTGTACTATATCTCTAGCCCCGTGTAACTGTGTGCTGTATACTATGCCTCTGGCCCCATGTGCCCGTGTGCCGTAATTTATGCCTTAGATCCCTTGTACCCATGTACTGTATACTATGCCTCTGGCCCTGTGTATGACGCACCCAGGGCAGGGTACTCGGCTCTCAGGCTCGGTCTGGGATGTCACGGGTGGCTGCCTGAGACTGGTGGTCAATGTTTAAATAAAGAAAAATAAAGTATAAGTTCGTGACGTACAGTCCTCCGGTGGTCCAGTGGCGTAACTACCGCGGTCGCAGCGGTCGCGGCTGAGACCGGGCCCGCCCCCTGGAGGGGGCCCGTGCCCCGTGCTCCCAGCCGCCCGACCGCCACAACCGCGATAGCGCTGGACGAGGAGTGGAGGGAGGACGGGAAGTGAGAGAAGCCTCACTTCCCGCAGCTGTGCCAGCCCCTACTCTCCTCTGTGCAGAAGCCGGCACACAGACAGGTACTCATGCTAGCATCATCCCCCCCTACCTAAGGGGTCCCCGGATGTATAGGGCGCCAGACCCTGCGACCGCTGCGCCTGCTTTAAATGGATGTGCGTCTCTCAGGACGCACATCCATGTCACTGCACGGCGGGTCTGCAGGCGGCCGATTCGGTCGCCAAAAGACTGGCAGGTGCGGCAGTTTTAAAATTCCCTTGGCCGCTGCTGCTGCACTGTGATGATGGGGTCATGTGACCTCCTCACAGACAGTACGCAGGCAGCTGCCGGCAGGAGTGGTGACGGTGAGTTCCTGAAGGAACTTTCCTCTTTGCTCCCCTGGGCTCTGGGTCGGATTACATCGCTGCAGTTAACTCCTGAATGGCTGCACTGTACCTGCTGATCTGGTGGAGGGCTCTGTTACCAGCCTGTTACCTGGGGCAAGGTAATCCATGGCAGGGCAGTGCTGGGCACAGTGCCCCATTCCTTATGGCTATTCCCCAGCTTGTGTCTGCAGGGCACTGGCCAGAGCTGGGGGATGCATGGCCACTGTGGATTGTGATCTACAGCTGTGAGTGTGAGTGTGTATGTGTGTGTGTGTGTGTGTGTATGTGTGTGTGTGTGTGTGAGTGTGAGTGTATGTCTGAGTGTGTATGTGTGAGAGTGTGTGTGTGTGTGAGTGTGTGTGTGTGTATGTGTGTGTCTGTGTGTGTATGTCTGTGTGAGTGTGTATGTGTGAGTGTGTGTATGTGTGAGTGTGTGTGTGTGTGTCTGTGTGTCTGTGTGTGTGTATGTGTGAGTGTGTGTATGTGTGTGTGAGTGTGTATGTGTGAGTGTGTGTCTGTGTGTGTGTGTATGTGTGAGTGTGTGTGTATGTGTGAGTGTGGGAGCGTGTGACACAAACGTCTCTGAAAAAAAAACACTTTAAGGCCCCTTTCACATCTCCGTTTTGCTGATGTCTGCAGCCAATCCGACAGGTGGCGCCGCATCTGCCGGATCTGCCACCTAACTGCCGCACTCGCATTTCGGATCTGGCAAGCCCTATGTATTCTCTATGAGGCTTGCGGTCTGGTTGGCAAGTGCGGTTACGCCGGATCTGGCACTTGCGGCCACGAAAAAAAACGCTGCAAGCAGCGTTTTTTTTTTTGTGGCCACAAGTGCCGGATCTGCCGCATCCAGCAGAACCACACTTGCCGCACTGGACCACAAGCCTCATAGAGAATACATAGGGCTTGCCAGATCCGAAATGGAAGTGCGCCGCCACCTGCCTGAACAGCCGCAAACAGCAAAACGGAGATGTGAAAGGGGCCTTAAAGTGTTTTTTTTCAGAGAAGTTTTGATAGGGCTATGAGGCTGGATTATATTTGTAGGACTATGAGGCTGCACTATATTATCTGGAGGGTTATCACGCTGAATTATATTATCTGGAGAGCTATGACGCTGCACTATATTATCTGGAGAGCTGTCACACTGCATTATATTATTTGTAGGGCTATGAGGCTGCATTATATTATTTGGAGGGCTATCACGCTGCATTATATTATCTGGAGAGCTATGACACTGCATTATATTATTTGTAGGGCTATGAGGCTGCATTATATAATTTGTAGGGCTATGAGGCTGCATTATATTATCTGGAGAGCTATAACGCTGCATTATATTATCTGTAGGGTTATGAGGCTGCTTTATATTATCTGAAGGCCTATGACGCAGGAATGTATTATCTGGAGAGCTATGTCGCTGTATTATATTATCTGTAGGCCTATGAGGCTGCATTATATTATATTAAGGGCTGTGACGCTGCATTATATTATCTAAAGGGCTATAACGCTGCATTATATTATATGGAGGGCAATGAGGCTGCATTATATTATATGGAGGGCTAGGAGACTGCATTATATTATTTGGAGGGCAATGAGGCTGCTTTATATTATATGGAGGGTTATGAGGCAGCATTATATTATATATGGATGGCTATGAGACTGCGTTATACTATAATGGAAGACCACATATACCAGGATAAGGGCAAATTCCGGGAGGAGGACCATATATAGCAGGATGAGGGACATTAATACTTAATGAAGGGGAGAGGGGTCAATTCGTGAGTCTTTATAGGATTTAGAACATTATATAGGGCCCATACATCTGACTAATGTGGGCGCACGAAAAAAGGGGGGGGGGGCCAGGTCCAAATTTCGCACCGGGGCCCTTCAGACTCTAGTTACGCCACTGCGGTGGTCGATGGTATTGCGGCAATGATGGTGTAGTCCTCCTCAGGCAGGACTGGACCGCCAGGGCAGCGATTCTGTGGGAGAAACAGGTCATGCAAGAAAGGATGCAGCAGAGTCGGCAATTCACTTCACCTGGTACTTTACTGGAAAACGTTCAGTCATCATTACAGTCTTTCAGTGCAGTAGATGTTACAATGACAAATGCTACGGGTGCTGCTAGTGGAATTTCTGGCTGATAGATGGATTCCTCACTGTGTGCCATTCCTGTTTTCCTTGCCTCCCAGTGGCGGTGAAGTCTGATCTCCTAAAGATGAATTTGACCTCCTGCTGTTCCTTGTTCTCCTCTCCCTTGTACCCGTTGGGTGAACCTTCTCTGGTCACTGCAGTGTCCTGCTGTTCCTGATTCCCCTCTTTCTGGCTCTTTGGGAGTCGGGTCTGTATCTGGAGACCTCCCTGGTCATCGGATTTCTGTGAGCCTTATAGGAACTCACAGGTGCGGGCTCCGGTACCCGGTTTCTTTCCGGGGGCAAACTCTCTGGTTACTTCTTGCTCCCCACATTTTTGTGAACTCCATGGTGAGTTTCTTTCTCCCGTCTCTCTCTTTCCTGGGATCTCTTCTTACTGTCCTGGGTCCCTCAGGCGAGGAGACCCTCCTTTCTCCCTCCAGGCCGACTGCCTGGCTCTCACCAACTCCAACTTCTCTCTCTAACTACTCACTAGTTCCCCCTGGAGGTCACTATGTTCCCTCCTGGGTCCCTCCCACCTACTGACTAGTGTGGGGTGTGAGTTCTAGGGTTTCACCTACTGGCCATAGTTCCACTTGCAGTGGGGTGACTACACCGCTTTTATGGGTGTAGTACCCCTTTTGTGGTACCTACATCGTGGGGTGCCACATGTACTATGCCTCAGATCCCATGTACCCATGTGCTGTATAGTATGCCTTGGGCTCCATGTAGCCTTTTGCTGTATACTATGCCTCTGGCCCTGTTTACCCTTGTGCTGTATACTATGCCTCTAGCCCTGTGTACCCGTGTGCAGTGTATATCTGGCGCCGTGTACCTGTGTGCTGTATACTATGCCTCTGGCCCCGTGTACCAATGTGCTGTATACTATGCCTCTGGCCCGGTTTACCCGTGTGCTGTGTACTATGCCTCTGGCCCCATTTACCTTTGTGCTGTGTACTATGCCTCTGGCCCCATTTACCCATGTGCTGTGTACTATGCCTCTACCCCTGTGTACCCGTGTGCAGTGTACATCTGGCCCCGTGTACCCGTGTGCAGTATGCTTCAGGCTCCGTGTACCACCTAGGTGCTGTATACCTCAGGCTATGTGTTCGCTGATGAATGTGTGTGATTACCAGCATGACATGAAGACACACTTTGTAGTTGGGGTCAGTGCAAAATATGCCCCGGTCCCACAAACGTGATGCAGCTGCCACTGGTCCGAAGTACTGTATGTGCCCCCAGTACAGTATGTGTCCCCAAGAATGTCTGTGCCCACCAGTGTTTTATATTTCCTCCAATGCTGTATGTGCCCCCAATGATATATTTACCCTCCAGTGCTGCCTCTGCTCCCTAGTGCTGTGTGTGCCCCACTGTGATCTATATGCCACCAGTATCTCCTGTGATGTATATGCACCCCAATGTCTCCTGTGATGTATATGCCCCTGCCCCTCCTGTGATATCTATGCTCCCCAACTCCTCCTGTGATGTATATGCCCTAGTATCTCCTGTGATATCTATGCCCCCAGTCCCTTCTGTGATGTCTATGCCCCCCAGCTCCTCCTGTGATGTCTATGCCCCCCAGCCCCCCGTGATGTATATGCTCCAGAGCCTCCTATGATGTATATGCCCGAGAGTCTCCTGTGATATATATGCCCCAGCCCCTCTTGTGATCTTTATGCCCTAGCCCCTCTTGTGATCTTTATGTCCCAGGCTCTCTTGTGATATTTATGCCCCAGCCCCTCTTGTGATCTTTATGCCCCAGCTCCTCTAGTGATTTATATGCCATAGCTTCTCTAGTAATCTATATTCCCCAGACTCTCTTGTGATCTTTATGCC
Organism: Allobates femoralis; assembly: GCA_033576535.1. NCBI lineage: Eukaryota > Metazoa > Chordata > Amphibia > Anura > Aromobatidae > Allobates > Allobates femoralis. The sequence continues at coordinate 699,380,754 of JARQOC010000003.1, read as the reverse complement.
CCTGTCCCTCCTGTGATGCATATTCCTCAGCCCCTCCTGTGATGTATATGCCCCCAGCTCCTCCTGTGATATCTATGACCCCAGCCCCTCCTGTGATATCTATGCCCCCAGCCCCTCCTGTGATATCTATGTCCCCCAGCCCCTCCTGTGATGTATATACACTCCAGCCCCTCCTGTGATGTATATGTCCCAGCCCCTCCTGTTATCTATATGGCCCAGCACCTCCTGTGATCTATATGCCCCAGCCCCTCTTGTGATCTATATGCCCCAGCCCCTCTTGTGATCTATATGCCCCAGCCCCTCCTGTGATCCATATGCCCCAGCCCCTCGTGTGATCCATATGCCCCAGCCCTTCTTGTGATCTTTATGCCCCAGCCCCTCTTGAGATCTTTATGCCCCAGCCCCTCTTGTGATCTTTATGCCCCAGCCCCTCTTGTGATCTTTATGCCTCAGCCCTTCTTGTGATCTATATGCCCCAGGCCTTCTTGTAATCTATATGCCCCAGCCCCTCTTGCGATCTATAAGCCTCTGTCTCTCCTGTCATGCATATGCCCCAGCCCCTCCTGTGATGCATATGCCCCAGCCCCTCCTGTGATGTATATGCCCCCCTTTTCTCCAGTGATGTATATACAGCAGTCCCAGTGTCTCCTATGTGATGTATATGATTTACAAAAATTATCATCACAAAGAGTTGACTGCGCTGCAGGCCGAACATAAACCTGGAAAGGCAGTTGTGAGCAGCAACAAGATCAGTATCATCAAACATCACAGCCTAACCAAAGAGCAGCAGCGCCAGACACCACGTTAGAGGTGAGTTAATGAATTTTTTTACATAGTCGGGAAATTTTAAAGGTGATAATTTTGTGCGGCCCCCGAAGGTTGGTAGAAATTTCCAAATGGCCCTTGGCAGGAAAAAGGTTCCCCACCCCTGTCATAAACGGACACTGGTCAGAGTTGCTAACAATGGCCTAGTCATTAGAGTCAAAACAAGCCTGGAGTGAAGGGGTTAAAGAGTCAGCAATAAAATACAGAAAAGAAATGCTGAAGTGATGCTTTAGGCCCCTTTCACATCAGCGGTTTTTTTAAATCGCGGCCGATGCGGTGAAAAAACCGCATCTGCCGCGATTACCGCATAACCGCGACACTTGCGGCACAGTTGCGGCAAGCCCCATGCAATGTCTATGGGGCTTGCGGTAAGTGTGCGGCAGGTGCGGCAAGTGCGGTTTCGGCACTTGCGGCAGGTGCGGCCGCGAAAAAAACTGCGGTCAGCCGCGTTTTTTTTGCGGCCGCAAGTGCCGATACCGCACTTGCCGCACCTGCCACAAGCCCGCATAGACATTCTATGGGGCTTGCTGTAAGAGGGTAAACTAATAAGCTGCTAAAACCAAGCAGACTGCCATTTTGTAGTGGCCCAGGAAAGAGAAAACAGTCTCTGGTTGCCATGGTGACTGCTCTGTGTCTAAGAAAGTGAAAGCACGATCTCTGATTGCCGGGTGACGGTTCTGTCAGTTGCTCCTGTTGTGGTTGATCTCTCTCTGCGGTGGACATTACTAGTGTAAGGATTACAGCAAAGCCAGTGCAAGCTATATGGGCCTTTAAAGTTGTTTGCAAGCCCTGTTGTGTGGACTAAAGACTTTTTATCTTGAACTGAGCAAGTTTCCAGCATCTGAGGAGAGGCTGAGGAGATGTTCCCCCTGATGGAGCGAGTGATTGGAGTCCAGGAAGGCCGTGAGTGACTGCGAAAGGAGAGTCAGCGTCCGGTGCCATCCACATTGGGAGGATCCTGACAAGGAAGCTGAGGAGATGTTCCCCCTGATGGAGCGAGTCATTGGCGTCCAGGAAGGCCGTGAGTGACTGCGAAAGGAGAGTCGGTGTCCGGTGCCATCCACATTGGGAGAATCCTGACAAGGTCCTGGAAAAGATTGCTCCACAGATTGCACCCCAAGCTTACAGAACTAAACTACTGGACATGTGAATCTGGCATTGGCTGGTAAGCTGCCAAATTCTGCTGTTTTACAAAGGTTTTTTTCTTTCTTTTTACTTTTTCTGGACTTGCTGCAGCCCACGTGGAATATACACCGGTGTAAAGCTACATTTGAGGTTGATGGTACCATAGTTTTGAGATACCCGGGTATCCCTGTGCTAAGTGTATAGCCAGCATTGATATAGTGTATTGTATTGTTATTAGCTGTGATAAGTTATACTCAGTGTGCCATCTCAGAGGTCCCATCAGACCGCCCACAGTTGATGTACATAGCCTTTAGTTAAGTTAAATCCTTGATAAGTCTAACGTGTAGGTAAATTTGCTCCTGGTTGTGAGTGTGATTTACATACCCTGGGAACTCTGAGATCGGTGCATTGATGTCAGCTAACGCTGAGTGTGTGAAACTGTTATTGGTAATATTTTAAGGGGATTTTGAGATTTTTACATTCCTTACTGAACCATACCTTGATCCCCATATCAGTAAAAATACTGTTGTTTATTTCTGCCTCTGTCTCAGTCTGTGACTCACTGGATCTTAAAAGGACCTCCGGTCATCACATTGCCACAACTGTGCCGCAAGTGTCGCGGTTATGCGGTAATCGCGGCAGATGCGTTTTTTTATCACCGCATCTGCCGCGATTTAAAAAAACCGCTGATGTGAAAGGGGCCTTAAATGTATAATTAAAGTGTCCTAATGCAAATGAAAAAGTTCTCGTTACCCAGCCCTGGGAGGACTTTTAGGGAGTAAGAAGAGTTGCTCCGTGACTCAGCAGATAGTTTGAGACTGAATGAAGAGAGTGAAACAAGTCACAGATATGATGACTGATTATGCCACAATTTGGGTGGTTCCCTGAAAAATGCCCACAAGGAAAAATGCCCACAGGCAACCCTAAACCCGAAACCTAACCCCAACCCTGCAGGTGTTTTTATTGGTCACCAATTTGGGCATGTGTGAAAAAAGGAGACACAGAGATCGAGGTAGTAAGCCAACAAATATAGTTTGAATATGTAAATAACAGACAAGCATACAGTACGTGCTCGACAATTTTGAATAGAAAAAAATTAGAAATTCAAGGTCCCAGTTCAAGTTTGCTGTAAAACTGCTATGCTACTCACAAGATATGTGCCTCACCCTGTGGCTGCAATGCATGTGCCTCTAAGTAAGGGTAATGCCACACTTGCATCAAACTCGCATGAGTGCAATGGGAGATAATCTCACATTGCACTCGGACCAACATTAATCAATCAGACAGCACAGACCTGTGATTTATTCCTCGCTTCTATATGGAGTGAGGAAAAAATGGCAGAATGCTGTGATTGTATGCAAGTCTCAGATCACTCGCACCCATAAAAAATCTACGAGTGCGAGTGAAGTATCTCATTGCACTGACACACGTGCGAGTGCAGTGCGATAAACGCAGAGACCAGCAATGGAGATGGGAGATTAATCTCTCCCATTCCTCCGCAGCTTTGATCTAATCGCAGGACACTTGGCTCAAGCTTGCACCAGAACCTGAGCCGAGGTCATTAGCATAGTGCATCCAATGTTCTCGCTGTCTCAATGTTAGTGCAAAACTGTCATTACAGACAATATAAATAACATATGCAGATTTTTCACTGGTATTTCCTTCAACCAAGAATAAAAGATTCAGTGTTCTGCTTTAGCAGTATCTAAATATATAGAATTAATGAAGACTTATTAGCAAGCCTCCCCTTACAACACACAGGGGTTATGATGCTAGAATACTATAACATTATATGTCTATTGGCCTAATTTTTATATTTCACAATTTGGATAGACATTTATTAGATGCGAAACTTCATTTTACATGGCTCTGACATACTATTGTACCAGTTGAAAAAAAGAAGATAAAATACAAGAACAATCCAGATTATTTAGCTTATTTATAGAATAAAATGATTGTTCTATTGTTATCATCACTTATTTATATTACTGTTGTCAGACCTTTTCTTTATTCTTTTGTTTTCCAGTCATTCCAGTACATGACAAATGACTGCTGTGTCTCAGTTTATGAAACACCGCCACGTCTTATAGCATAAGGCAAACATGACTTTATTAAGAACATTTATAGTCTTAATGCTTGCTCATCTATTTGTCAGTCTTATGATTTAGAAATTGTATTTGACATTTGTCACTGGTTTCATATGGAATATGTAACAAAATAGACAAAAAAATCTGTTCAAATTAAGGTGGGGCTAAAGGAACAATAAAAGGCATCACTATAAACAGTTTTCAAGAGAAAGGAGATAATGAATAAAAAAGCCAAAAAGCTAGCGCTGCCTATGGTCAGCATGCAGTACAAAAAGTGCAAATGCACATATTATATTCTAGTGTACTTTGAAAATGAGATATTTTGCAAACAATTGATCAATTCTTGGATCCACACTTCCACGCAGGGCCAGCTCCAGGTTTTTCTGGGCCCTGGGCAAAAGAGTCTCAGTGGGCCCCTTTAACACAGGCTGTATATATATAATATAAAGACTGCAAATCGAATTTTATATACTGTATATATACATTTACAGTATATATATGTATATATACAATACCTCTTGTGCACTGTCTCTCCTCTATCAGTGCCTGCCTCCACTGCATCTGTCTCTCCCCTGTATGATATCTCCCCCACCCCCCGAGCACTGTCTCCCCTCCCTGTGCCTGTCTCCTCTGTGGACTGTGCCTCCCCTCTCTGTGCCTGTCTCCCCCGTGCGCTGGTATATGCACATTAAATATTCAATTAAAGACAGCGCCTCACAAGTTGGTGAATGCTTCAAACTTCCTTTATTCCGCACCCATGTTGCAATGTCTCAATCCTGCTTCATCTTTATCAATTAACACATGTGGAATAATATACTTAACAAAAAAGTATGAAACAACTGAAAATATGTCTTATATTTTAGGTTTCTTCAAGTAGCCACTTTTTGCTTTGATTACTACTTTGCACACTCTTGGCATTCTCTTGATGAGCTTCAAGAGGTAGTCTCTGGAAATGGTCTTCCAACAGTCTTGAAGGAGTTCCCAGAGATGCTTAGCACTTGTTGGCCCTTTTCCCTTCACTCTGCGGTCCAGCTAACCCCAAACCATCTCGATTGGGTTCAGGTCTGGTGACTGTGGAGGCCAGGTCATCTGGCTTAGCCATCACACCTCCTCATCATTGCTTCACGGTGGAAACCGGGCATGTAGAGTCCATCCATTCACCTTTTCTGCGTCGCACAAAGACACAGTGGTTAGAACCTAAGAACTCAAATTTGGACTTGTCCATTCCTTGTGTTCTTTAGCCCAAACAAGTCTTTTCTGCTTGTTGCCTGTCCTTAGCAGTAATTTCCTAGCAGCTATTTTACCATGAAGCCCTGCTGCACAAAGTCTCTTCTTAACAGTTGTTGTAGAGATGTGTCTGCTGCTAGAACTCTGTGTGGCATTGACCTGGTCTCTAATCTGAGCTGCTGTTAACCTGCAATTTCTGAGGCTGGTGACTCGGATGATCTTATCCCCCGCAGCAGAGGTGACTCTTGGTCTTCTTTTCCTGGGGCGGTCCTCATGTGAGCCAGTTTCTTTGTAGCGCTTGATGGTTTTTGCAATTGTAATTAGGGACACTTTCAAAGTTTTCACAATTTTTCGGACTGACTTAAAGTAATGATGGCCACTTGTTATTCTTTACTTAGCGGTTTCATTCTTGCCATAGTACACATTCTAACAGTCTATTCAGTAGGACTATCAGCTGTGTCTTCACCAGACTTCTGCACAACACAACTGATGTTCCCAACCCCATTTATAAGGCAAGAAATCCAACTTATTCAGTGTGAATCTACAATTTTCATAGTCATGAATACACAGAAAACTCTTTGAATGAGAAGGTGTTTCCAACCTAGGTCTGTACTGTGTATATATATATATAAATATATCTATTATATAATCGCGAATCGGAAAAGCGCCCCTTCACGCGCACTTTCCGATGTCGTCATGTGGATACGAATTTAACATTGGGCGCGAAGCGCCCAATGCTGCGCGAGCAATGGCCGCGAGGCCATTGCGAGCCGCTGGCCCAAAATCGATCCACAGGCCCGGCTACAACCTTTGCGATTTACCGCTCAGGTAGCGCGAGCAATGGCCGCGAGGCCATTGCGAGTCGCTGCCTGAGCCGCAAATCCCTACCCGGGGACCATGGAGCGGAGGCGGCACTGCCGCCTCCGCTCCCCGCTACCCACAATTCACCAGCCCGCCCCCTATGTCCGCACAGCCCGCCCCCTATGTCCGCACAGCCCGCCCCCTATGTCCGCACAGTCCGCCCCCTATGTCCGCACAGTCCGCCCCCTATGTCCGCACAGTCCGCCCCCTATGTCCGCACAGTCCGCCCCCTATGTCCGCACAGTCCACCCCCTATGTCCGCACAGTCCGCCCCCTATGTCCGCACAGTCCGCCCCCTATGTCCGCACAGCCCGCCCCCTATGTCCGCACAGCCCGCCCCCTATGTCCGCACAGTCCGCCCCCTATGTCCGCACAGCCCGCCCCCTATGTCCGCACAGCCCGCCCCCTATGTCCGCACAGCCCGCCCCCTATGTCCGCACAGCCCGCCCCCTGTCCGCACAGCCCCCCCATGTCCGCACAGCCCGCCCCCATGTCCGCACAGCCCCCCCATGTCCGCACAGCCCCCCCATGTCCGCACAGCCCCCCCATGTCCGCACAGTCCCCCCATGTCCGCACAGCCCCCCCATGTCCGCACACCCACCCCCTAAGCCCCCGCCGATACCCCCTAAGCCCCGCCGTCTACCCCCTGCCCCTATCGGTAAAGCCCTACACCCTAAGCCCCCGCAGTCCCCTAACCTAACGCCGCTGTCACCTAAGGCCCTATACCCGAAGCCCCCGCCGTCGCCTAACCTAACGTCCCCGTCTTTCACTTACATGCCTTCAAGTCATCTGATCGTCCGTCCGGCCAGGCGTCCTCTTCCTCCGGCCCCGGGGGTCTTCTCTCTTCCTTCCGCCATCTCCGCCTCTTCGTCCGGCCCCGGGGATCTTCTGTCTTCTTTTCGATAACTTCCTCCTCCGACGTCTTCTTCCTTCTCATTAACATAGAATGGACGAAAAATCCGCCATTCTACCTTAATGAGATCTGAGGCCCTCTTCTGATTGGTCGCTGTAAACTGCCCTCAGCCAATCAGAAGAGCCCCTCAAAACTGAGACGCAGTTCTCATTCAGGTCCGCCTTTTTTTCCCCATTGACATACATTACCGGTGTGTCGCCGATTTTATGGCCGCCCACCTGGTTCTATTTGTCGGCCCTAAAATCGCGACACACCGCTAATGCATCTCTATGGGCAGTCAGCCCGATTTCGGATTGAACGCCGACCAATCAGAATTCGAGCTGTGACTGCCCATAGAGATGCATTAGCGGTGTGTCCGCGATTTTACGCCCGACAAATAGAACCAGGTGGACGGCCATAAAATCGCCGACACACCGCTAATGTATGTCAATGGGAAAAAAAAGGCGGACCGGAATGAGAACTGTCTCGCACTGTCGCAAGTAAAAAAATAAATAAATTAAATAATAAAAAAAATGATTTAAAAATAATTAAAAAATAATAAAAAAAAATAATAAAAAATAATAAATAATTAAATAAAAATAATAATTAAAAAAAAAAAAAAAGCGGACCGGAATGAGAACTGTGTCTCAGTCTGACTTAAAAAAAATAAATAAATTAAATAATAAAAATAATGATTTAAAAATAATTAAAAAATAATAAAAAAAAAAAATAAAAAATAATAAATAATTAAATAAAAATAATAATTAAAAAAAAAAAAAAATGCGGACCTGAATGAGAACTGTCTCTCACTCTCACTTAAAAAAATAAATAAATTAAATAATAAAAAAAATGATTTAAAAATAATTAAAAAATAATAAAAAAAAATAATAAAAAATAATAAATAATTAAATAAAAATAATAATTTAAAAAAAAAAAAAAAGCGGACCTGAATGAGAACTCTCTCTCACTCTCACTTAAAAAAATAAATAAATTAAATAATAAAAAAAATAATTTAAAAATAATTAAAAAATAATAAAAATAATAAATAAAAAATAATAAATAATTAAATAAAAATAATAATTAAAAAAAAAAAAAAAAATTCGGACCTGAATGAGAACTGTCTCTCACTCTCACTTAAAAAAATAAATTAATTAAATAATATTAAAAATAATTTAAAAATAATTAAAAAATAATAAAAACATAAATTAAAAATATTCAATAATTAAAAAAAAATAATAAAAAAAAATTAAATATATGCTAATTATATCAGCCCTTTCAGCGGACCTGAAAGAGAACTGGGTCTCAGCCTAAATAATAAATTTAATAATAAAAAAAATAATTTAAATATAATACAAAAATTAATAAAAAATAATAAATAATTTAATAAAAAATAATAATTAAAAAATAAAATGCTAATAATAATGATATTACTGCTAATAATAATTCTATTAATGCTAATAATTATGCTATTAATGCTAATAATAATGTTATTAATGCTATTATTAATGCTAATAATGCTATTATTAATGCTATTAATGCTAATAATAATGCTATTAATGCTATTAATAATGTTAATAATGCTATTATTAATGCTAATAATGCTATTATTAATGCTAATAAGGCTATTTTTAATGCTATTAATGCTATTAATAATGCTATTAATGCTATTAATTATGCTATTAATGCTATTAATGCTAATATTTCTCCTATTAATGCTATTAATACTATTAATAATGCTATTAATGCTAATATTTATCCTATTAATGCTATTAATGCTAATAATAATGTTATTAATGCTATTAATAATGCTATTAATGCTATTAATTATGCTATTACTGCTATTAATGCTAATATTTATCCTATTCATGGTATTATTAATGCTATTAATGCTAATAATAATGCTATTAATTCTATTAATGCTAATAATAATGTTATTAATGCTATTAATAATGTTATTAATGCTATTATTAATGCTAATAATGCTAATAATAATGTTATTAATGCTATTAATAATGTTATTAATGCTATTATTAATGCTAATAATGCTATTATTAATGCTATTAATGCTAATAATAATGCTATTAATGCTATTAATAATGCTATTAATGGTATTAATTCTGCTATTAATGCTAATATTTATCCTATTAATGCTATTAATGCTAATATTTATCCTATTAATGCTATTAAATAATGCTATTAATGCTAATAATAATGCTATTAATGCTATTAATGCTAATAATAATGCTATTAATAATGTTATTAATGTTATTATTAATGCTAATAATGCTATTATTAATGCTATTAATGCTAATAATAATGTTATTAATGCTATTAATAATGCTATTAATGCTATTAATTATGCTATTAATGCTAATATTTATCCTATTAATGCTATTAATGCTAATAATAATGCTATTAATGCTATTAATAATGCTATTAATTCTATTAATTATGCTATTAATGCTATTAATGCTAATATTTATCCTATTAATGCCATTATTAATGCTATTAATGCTAATAATAATGCTATTAATGCTAATAATAATGCTATTAATGCTATTAATAATGTTATTAATGCTATTATTAATGCTAATAATGCCATTATTAATGCTATTAATGCTAATAATAATGTTATTAATGCTATTAATAATGCTATTAATGCTATTAATTATGCTATTAATGCTAATATTTATCCTATTAATGCTATTAATGCTAATAATAATGCTATTAATGCTATTAATAATGCTATTAATTCTATTAATTATGCTATTAATGCTATTAATGCTAATATTTATCCTATTAATGCCATTATTAATGCTATTAATGCTAATAATAATGCTATTAATGCTAATAATAATGCTATTAATGCTATTAATAATGTTATTAATGCTATTATTAATGCTAATAATGCCATTATTAATGCTAATAATGCTAATAATAATGCTATTAATGCTATTAATAATGCTATTAATGCTATTAATTATGCTATTAATGCTATTAATGCTAATATGTATCCTATTAATGCTATTAATAATGCTATTAATGCGAATAATAATGCTATTAATGCTAATAATAATGTTATTAATGCTATTATTAATGCTAATAATGCTATTATTAATGCTATTAATGCTAATAATAATGCTATTAATGCTATTCATAATGTTATTAATGCTATTATTAATGCTAATAATGCTATTATTAATGCTATTAATGCTAATAATAATGCTATTAATGCTATTAATAATGCTATTAATGCTATTAATTATGCTATTAATGCTATTAATGCTAATGTTTATCCTATTCATGGTATTATTAATGCTATTAATGCTAATAATAATGCTATTAATGCTATTAATGCTAATAATAATGCTATTAATGCTAATAATAATGTTATTAATGCTATTATTAATGCTAATAATGCTATTATTAATGCTAATAATGCTAATAATAATGCGATTAATGCTATTAATAATGCTATTAATGCTATTAATTATGCTATTAATGCTATTAATGCTAATATTTATCCTATTAATGCTATTAATGATAATAATAATGCTATTAATGCTATTAAATAATGCTATTAATGCTATTAATTATGCTATTATTGCTATTAATGCTAATATTTATCCTATTCATGGTATTATTAATGCTATTAATGCTAATAATAATGCTATTAATGCTATTAATGCTATTAATAATGCTATTAATGCTATTAATAATGTTATTAATGTTATTATTAATGCTAATAATGCTATTATTAATGCTATTAATGCTAATAATAATGTTATTAATGCTATTAATAATGCTATTAATGCTAATAATAATGTTATTAATGCTATTAATTATGCTATTAATGCTAATATTTATCCTATTAATGCTATTAATGCTAATAATAATGCTATTAATAATGCTATTAATGCTATTAATTATGCTATTAATGCTATTAATGCTAATATTTATCCTATTAATGGCATTATTAATGCTATTAATGCTAATAATAATGCTATTAATGCTAAAAATAATGCTATTAATGCTATTAATAATGTTATTAATGCTATTATTAATGCTAATAATGCCATTACTAATGCTAATAATAATGCTATTAATGCTATTAAATAATGCTATTAATGCTATTATTTATGCTATTAATGCTAATATGTATCCTATTAATGCTATTAATAATGCTATTAATGCTAATAATAATGATATTAATGCTATTAATAATGTTATTAATGCTATTATTAATGCTAATAATGCTATTATTAATGCTATTAATGCTAATAATAATGCTATTAATGCTATTCATAATGTTATTAATGCTATTATTAATGCTAATAATGCTATTATTAATGCTATTGATGCTAATAATAATGCTATTAATGCTATTAATAATGTTATTAATGCTATTATTAATGCTAATAATGCTATTAATGCTAATAATTATGCTATTAATGCTATTAATACTGTTATTAATGCTCATAATACTGCTAATAATGCTATTAATACTGCTATTACTGCTAATAATAATGCTATGGCTTATATTATTGCTATTGATGATGCGATTATTATTTAAAATCTTTAAAATAACAATAAACATATATTAGATACCCGATGCATTTGCATCAGCCTAACAGCTATAACTACTATAATCAAATTAATGCACGTTCTAGAATCCCGATGCATTTGCATCGGGCTCACAGCTAGTATATATATATATATATATACATATATATACTAAATGGTGGCCCGATTCTAACGCATCGGGTATTCTAGAATATGTATGTAGTTCATTAAGATTTAAGAATAATGCAATGAACACACAGGATTTTCTGAGTAAAATATATACATTATCATTAAATGGTTCTGCAACTTCTTTAAAGCAGGTCCAACATGATATACAGTTTTCCCACAAGATGTTAGTCACATTATCATCACATGCAACGCTCCAGTGATCCCGTCAATGATACTACCCAGTAGGGATCACTGGAGTGTCACTATGTGGTCGTTAGTGAGATGTCAAACAGTCAGATATCACAAGCGATGCAGCAACGATAAGGCAGTCGTTGGGACCCTGTCATTCTAGGACGTAGTATTGAGGTCGTTGGTCGTTGTCCCCGTCAAACACACCGATGCATGCTGCCTACTGGGGTCCCAACGATCAAAAAATGGTCCAAGCCATTGTAACATGACCAGCGATCTCACAGCGGGCGCCTGGTTTCTGCTGTGTGTCACACTGAGTGAGATCGCTAGCGCCGATCGGGGTACTTTCGCTGCATCGCCGCTGACCTCCGTGCAGCAGGAAATGACCCGCGGCTACCATCGAGAGATAGCGGTGGCATGCGTGGGTCAAGTCCTGCACAAATTTGCGGACGCACTGCGCCTGTAGCCGATTGGTTGCAGGTGGCTAAGCGCGACCAATCAGCAACGCGGGATTTCCGTTACAGACAAACAGACAGAATTAGATGATTATATAGTAGATATACAGTATATATATATTACAGTATATATGAAATATATACAGTATATATATATATATATATATATATATATAGGGAAAAAAACTGCACAGCACTCACAGACAATGTGAACTGGTGCCAGCAGGGACGCTGGTTCAAACAACTAGAAAAAAATTCTCTGCAGCACTCAGCTACCACCAATGATGCAAAAATGCCAACAAGCTGTATGTATATGAGAAAAAAGTTCAAAAACTTACGTTTTTTTCAAAAAACTCAAAATTCTTATCTTTTTATTTCTGAAGTTCTTAGTACACACATTGGCCAATGTCTGCTTGCTCATCAACTGCGACAAAGTGACTTCAGGTCTGATGAGTCCTACCATTGACATCCCTGTCCTCCTTGTCCTCTCTACCCCACTACTAAGTGGGCAGACACCATCTAGACCCTAGATCACCTGTAGGCGATGAGGGTGCAAATTGCAGAAATGGAGCCAGCAACTCCACACGATACAATAGAGAAAAAAACTGCACAGCACTCACAGACAATGTGAACTGGTGCCAACAGGGACGCTGGTTCAAACAACTAAAAAAAATTCTCTGCGGCACGATACAATAGAGTATATATATATTATTTATAAAATCTACTTTCTCACCCCATATGGGGTGTTTTTTATCTTATTTTCGGGTCTTCTACAAGAGACCTGGGAGTTTGAGGGTTCTGTACAGGATCTAAGTTGTTTTCAGCACCACGCTTTTCTGGACAGGGAGTTTAGATGTCGCTCCTAGGATCTGTTGTAGCCATTTTTCCAACTTAGGGATCACTGTCCAAAGTGCTACTAGCACCAGCGGAATCACAGTTGCCTTTACCGTCCATATTTTCCTCAGTTCTTCTTTGAGGCCCTGGTATTTCTCTAGCTTTTATATTCCTTCTTTCTGATGTTACTGTCATTTGGCACTGCCACATCATGAAAGTAGACAAGATTAGTAGAGAACAATGATAATTCATTACTCTCTTCTGATCATTGTCTACTAGCATCATATTTGGTTGGTTAGTGAACACAAGCTTATCTGTCTGGATCTTGAAGTCCCACAGGTTTTAGACCTTTCACTCACCACCACTTTTTCTGTGATATCCCTCCTGGGCTTAGAAGGATTTAGCCCATATGCTGTAAAGATATTCCGGTACACAATTCCGAATACTTGGTTGTGGAGTTTAGTGTACACTGTTCCTGCTTTCACATCCTGCCACTATGTGTTGGACTGTTTCAAGGTTTCTTTGCGTAGGCTACACCTTGGGTCTTGTGTGGTAGATCCCTGCTTCTATGGATCTTGTACTCAGTGCCTGCTCTTTTGCCGCTATGACTACTGCATCTGTGATGTCTTCTAGTCCAACCTTCTCCAGCCATTGGTGAATATGTCTATGTCAGCCACCTCCATGATCTGTTGATACTAGATCTCATGCATTGGCTTGTTTTGCCATGGTACTTCATGTTCCTATTCTTTCCTCCAGGGGTGTTGTTGTTGCTGCCTTAGGCTGTTTCTCAGCATCTCATCTTTTGGTACTATTTTTCTGATGTATTCCTGGATATTTCATCCATGATTGTGGCTTGAATGCCGATCAAATCTTGACCACCCTTCTTTCTGTTGATATAGAATCTTTGGGTGTTATACTTAGGGTTGAAACCTTCATGCATTGTAATGGGCTTCCAAGTCTTCACATCTGCAGCTTCAATCTCTTCCTTTGGTCAGCACACTATGACACAAGGCATATGTTAACTGGCAGGATGTTTGTATTGATGATGCATATCTGGTTCTTCCCCCTGAGCTGACTCTTCAAGACCTGTCTTACCCTTTCATGGTATTTGGCTGTTGCTTTTTTCCTTGCCTCCTCATCATGGTTACCGAATCCCTGTGGCATGCTGAGGTACCTGTAGTAGGTCTGTAAATATGGTATGTGCCCTGCTGGTAGTTACACTCCATCAGTCTTGACTACCTTGCGTCTCTTTATTACCAACTGTTCACACTTCTACGGTCCAAAGGACATCCCGATGTCTTTGCTGTAGATCCTTGTTAGGTGGATAAGTGAATTGATGTCTTGTTCATTTATGGCATACAGCTTGAAGTCATTCATGTAGAGGAAGTGGCTAATGGTGCCTCCACTCTTGAACTTGTATCCATAGCCAGACTGTGTAATTTTCTGAAGGGGTTCAAGCATAATGCAGAATAGCAATGGGAACAGTCCATCACTTTGGTATATGATGAATTTGATGGTCACTTGTGCTAGTTGTCTTGAGTTGACTTCCAGGGTTATCCTCCATAGCCCCACTAAGTTTCTGAGGAAAGTTCCTAATTTCTTGTTGACATTGTTGAGCGCCAAGCACTCACAGATGCATGTGTGTGACAATGAGTCATAGGCTTTCCTGCAGTTAATGCAGGCTGGCCTGAGATTGGTCTGTTTTGAGTCTTGAGTGACTGCTCTGTCTACTTGCAACCAATGTTTGGAGCATCTAGTGTTGTTCCCAATTCCTTTCTGAGCTGGATTTATGTACTGATTCATATGGTTCTGTAACTTAGTGGCTACGATGCCTAACAGGAGTTCTTGAGTTGTTGTAAAGACGGCTATTAGGTGGTAATTGGATGGATGTGTTTCTTTGTGAGGATCCTTCATGATCAGCATTGAGTGATTTCATCATTTTTTCTCTCTGTTTGGTCTGAAAAAAATTACCCTTACTGACTACTACATTTTTTTATCTTGATTTCTTTTAGTGTTTATTAAAGCCATAAAGTTGCCATTTGAAATTACTTTAGTTTTGTGCCATGTCTGTGATCTGCTTTTTTTCTAGAACATTAAACAACTGCATGAACATCCTCCGGGCCCGGTGATTCCATAATTTTTGCCAGGGGTTGTACACCTTGGATGGATCTTTGGAGAATAGGGCATTTATCTTCTTGGTTCAGCCTCTCTAGTGTATCTGCATAGTCTTGCAGCAAGTGCTGTGAACCTTTGCTTAGCAGTCTCTAGAGCTTCAAATGGAGTCAGGCCTTTGTATCTGTCCAGATTGGTCTTATTCTTGATCTATATACCGTTCTGTACTTTTATTAGTTGGCTGACTTTATTTCACCTTGATATTTTATCTCTAGTCTTCTTTACAAAGGGGAGCACGTCTTTCTGTTGTTCTTGTTGGTTGTGTAGCCAAGCATTTCCAGAATAGCTGAGGCAGAGGCATAGACCAACTTATTAATTAGAGTTATGGTAGGTATTGACATCTTCTAGCATACTGTATGGAGGTATTTCTCCGCTGAGCCTTTGTAGAAAGTTGTGAATAAAAAAGAGGGGCAAAAACAGCTAGTTGCTCACCTTGAGATTGTGTCACACAACCAATATAAAAGCATATGACAGCTGCAGCAGAAACCACCTGTATGAGCCACGAATGTAGGAACCAGATGAAGTAGTGGATAAAATCAGTGCTGCAGTCGATAGAAGAGGTCCAGAACAAATAAAATAGAGAAATAGTGATAAATCCTAGTATCCCCGCTTATTCATCAGGATTGGTGGATTTCTTGATGAAGAAGTGAAGACATGCTTCAAGACATGCAGAATAAACCACTATATTTTATTTCATTTGTTCTGGACCTCTTCTATCAAAAAAGCACAGAATTTATACACTACTTTATCTGGTTCCTACATTCCTCTGCTGAGCCTTTAAACGTGAGATAAATGCGCATAGGGTCTTAACCTTTTAACAAAGGGTTGTAGCGGTGTATATTAGGAACTGCTCACCTGGCTCGGTTGTGGGTAACACAACCGGTATAATCGCCTGTAAGATGGCTTGTAGAGAATGGCTGCTGCAGGGCCGCACCTTCACGATAACCGTGGAAACAGGAATGCTGTAATGGGACAAAATGCCGGATTGCCCGCGCTGCCACCAGGAATCACCAGGAAACAAAGAGTTAACTGGGCAGATGTTTCTTTATTCTATCCTACGTGTTTCAGAGCCTCTATCCAAGCTCTTTCCTCAGGGAACATCTGCTGAGCCTTGGCAGTCTATTTCTGGGGTTCATGGTATTTAGTTTATATAAGGTTTTGTGTTTCAGATCAGCTGTCATACAGTAGTTTCTAGTTACAGGATTGGAACGGGCTTTTAAGGAGGATGCAAATGTTGTTATTCCAGGTAATCCTGTGTTGAGGATGTGAGGTGCAGTTCATCCACCTCACATTGAGATTATGTCTTTCTTTTTATGATATTGAAACATTGGGTGACTAGTTTTTTCTCAGTCAATGGACATGCAGGTCTTGTATCCATCAATACTTTCCTTTTACGCTACATATAGCCTCTCTCATTTGGTCTGCTGTTGTAGTATTATTTCATACGATCCAGCTTCTCTTGCCTTCAAGTATGGTTTGTTCCAGTAACCCATTTATCATCAGATTGTCCTGGTTCCTCAACATCTGACGCTGACCGACCTGGCTGAGACTGACAGTCTCAGCCAGGTTTGTACTGCAAATGCGCTGGATGGGCTGACATGAGCAGTTCAAGCCGGACGTCACCGCAACGCGTCGTTGCCGGTGTGAGGAGGCAGCTGCTGGTGGTGGTGAGTATGAAGCTGTGTGTCTGTGTCTGTATGTCTGTCTGTCTGTCTGTGTAGCTGTCAGCCTCTAAACAGCACTATACTGCATATTCAGGTCCACACTACATGCTGTATTAGTGTGTCTTTATACTTTATGTATACAGTATATATTTATAGTGTATGTATATGGGCATCATGGTAGCTCAAGTGGTTAGCACTGCAGCCTTGGCAGCACTGGGGTCCTGAGGTCCTGGGTTCAATTCCCACCAACGACAACATCTGCAAGGAGTTGATATGTTCTCTCTGTGTTTGCATGGGTTTCCTCCCACATTGTAAAGACATACTGATAGGATGTTTAGATTGTGAGCCTCAAGAGGGACAGCATTACTGATGTATGTAAAGTGCTATGGAATTAATAGCACTATATAAATGAATAAATATTATATTAATATTATATACAGTGTGGACCTTTATATACATTATAGTGCTGTGTATACAAGATATACAGCCGGCGATCTCTATGCATACGTCTCACAGCAGTTTTTAATGGGTATACATCCCGCATCGGTCTCTAATGTACATACGTCCCTCAGTGGTCTCTAATGCGCATACATCCCGCAACCGTCTTCAATGTTCATAATATGCATACGTCCCGCAGCATTCTGTAATGTGCTTTCGTTCCACAGCATTTTCTTTATGTGCGTACTTTCATCAGCGGTCTCTAATGTGCATACGTCCCGCAGCGGACTCTAATGTGCATATGTCCCACAGTGGCCTTATCTAACTCATGTTAGGTCTGTAATGTGGTTGCTCTCCTGATGAAGAAGTGGGTATTCACTCAGAAACGTATTGAGAATAAGTCACGATTTTCTCTCATCTACTGGAGTTTCAATTCATTGTATGCCGTGTGTGCAAATCAAACAGCACTGTCCTTTTTGGCACAGCGGTCCTTTTCATTCCACAGCGGTCTCTAATGTGCATTTTGTTATGCAGCGGTCTCTAATGTGCATATGTCCTACAGTGGCCTGCATTGTGCATACTCTATAGAAATGAGAGTGGGCATAGGGTCTTATCCCACTTAAGAGACAGAATACATATAGCATAAAATCTGCTCACCTGGTTAGGTTGTGAAGCTCACAACCAGCTTGATCGCTCAAACTCAGCAGCTGCTGCAAGGATCGCACTTCCACGTTGTGGGAAATAGGAACTCTCTCCAGGACCAAGTGCCACCAGATCCACTCTGCCGCCCAAAGAAATATCAAAGACACCAGAATGCTTTGAAAGAATTATTTTCCTCTTTATTTCCGACGCGTTTCGGAGCTCAAAACCCAGCTCCTTCCTCAGGGAATGATAGGAGGATTGTGCAGGTAACTATTACTGTGCAGAGTAGTTGGATGCATGTGATGCAGCATTGTCCTGCATGAAAATCATGTTTTTCTTGAACGATACCGACTTCTTCCTGTACCACTGCTTGAAGAAGTTGTCTTCCAGAACCTGGCAGTAGGTTTGGGAGTTGAGCTTCACTCCATCCTTAACCCAAAAAGGTCCCACAAGTTCATCTTTGATGATACCAGCCCATACCAGTACCCCACCTCCACCTTGCTGGCGTCTGAGTCGGAGTGGAGCTCTCTGCCCTTTACTGATCCAGCCTCTGACCCATCCATCTGGTCCATCAAGAGTGACTCTCTTTTCATCATTCCAGAAAACCATTGAAGAATCAGTCTTCAGATATTTCTTGGCACAGTGTTGATGTTTTATCTTATGTTTCTTGTTCAAAGGTGGTCGTTTTCAGCCTTCCTTACCTTGGTCATGTCCCTGAGTATCACACACCTTGTGCTTTTTGATACTCCAGTAACGTTGCAGCTCTGAAATATGGCAAAACTGGTGGCAAATGGTATCTTGGCAGCTTCACGCTTGATTTTCCTCAGTTCATGGGCCGTTATTTTGCGCCATTTTTGCCCAACATGCTTCTTGCAACCCTGTTGGCTATTTGCCATGAAACGCTTGATTGTTCAGTGATCACGCTTCAAAAGTTTGGTAATTTCAAGACTGCTGCATCCCTCTGCAAGACATCTCACAATTTTGGACTTTTCAGAGCCCATCAAATCTCTCTTCTGACCCATTTTACCTAAGGAAAGGCATTTGCCTGATAATTAAGCACACCTTACATAGGGTGTTGATGTCATAACACCACACCACTCCTCATTACAGAGATGCACATCATCTAATTTACTTAATTGGTAGTTGACTCTCAACCCTATTGGAG
Organism: Allobates femoralis; assembly: GCA_033576535.1. Classification (NCBI taxonomy): domain Eukaryota; kingdom Metazoa; phylum Chordata; class Amphibia; order Anura; family Aromobatidae; genus Allobates; species Allobates femoralis. The sequence continues at coordinate 699,361,447 of JARQOC010000003.1, read as the reverse complement.
TAGGACAACATGTATAAAAAGTATCATGTGATCAAACTACTCATTTGCCTAATAATTCTGCACACATGCACACAGTATATATATATATATATATACTGTATATATATATATATATACTTCTATATATGTATGTCGACAGGCGCAGTCCAGCTGCAAATTGGTGCGGGATTAGAACCACGCACACCACCGCTACCGTCGGGAGATCAGCGGCGCTAGCTGTTGATCTCCCGATGGTAACCACGGGTCATCTCCTGCTGCATGGAAGTCAGCGTCGATGCAGCCGGTCATCTCCCGGCTGCTCGCAGCGGAAGTAACCCGAATGACGCTAGCGATCTCGCCCACTGTGACACGCAGCAGCAACAAGGCCCCCGCTGTAAGATCGCTGATCATGTCATAATTGGGGTACCGTCACACTTGGCGACGCTCCAGCGGGCACTACAACAATACGACCTGGTAGGGACTCCTGATGGTAGCCGCGGGTCATCTCCTGACGCACCGAGGTCAGCGGCGATGCAGCCGGGAGATGACCGGCGCTAGCCGATCATCTCCGGCTGCTTGCAGCAGAAGTATCCTGACCACCATATCGTAAGACCCAAGTTATGGGTATTCTGATAAGGCAGCCGGGATTAAAATCTGATACTGTTGTGGCGAAGTTTAAAACCAGATTTGGGGATACAAAAAGATTTCCCAGGTTTTAAGCATCTCAAGGAGCACTGTGCAAGCGATCATATTGAAATGGAAGGAGTATCAGACCTCTGCAAATCTACAGGACCCCGGCCGTCCCTCTAAACTTTCATCTCGAACAAGGAGAAGACTGATCAGACATGCAGCCAAAAGGCCCATGATCACTCTGGATGAACTGCAGAGATCTACAGTTGAGGTGGGAGTGTCTGTCCATAGGACAACAATCAGTGGTACACTGCACAAACCTGGCCTTTATGGAAGAGTGACAAGAACAAAACAATTTCTCAAAGATATCCATAAAATGTCTCGTTTGAAGTTTGCCACAAGCCACCTGAGAGACACACCAAAAATGTGGAATAAGGTGCTCTGGTCAGATGAAACCAAAATCGAACTTTTTAGCCACAATGCAAAATGATATGTTTGGTGTAAAGCAACACAGCTCATCACCCTCAAAACACCATCCCCACTATCAAACATGGTGTTGGCAGCATCATGGTTTGGGCTTGCTTTTCTTCAGCAGGGACAGGGAAGATGGTTAAAATTGATGGAAAGATGGACAGAGCCAAATATAGGACCATTCGGGAAGAAAACCTGTTGGAGTCTGCAAAAGACCTGAGACTGGGATGGAGATTTATCTTCCAACAAGACAATGATCCTAAACATAAAGTAAAATCTACAATGGAATGGTTCAAAAATAAATATATCCAGGTGTTAGAATGGCCAAGTCAAAGTCCAGACCTGAATCCAATCGAGAATCTGTGGAAAGAGCTGAAAACTGCTGTTCACAAACGCTCTCCATCCAACCTCACTGAGCTCCAGCTGTTTTGCAAGGAAGAATGGGCAAGAACTTAAGTCTCTCGATATGTAAAACTGATAGAGACATGCCCCAAGTGACTTCCAGCTTTAATCACAGCAAAAGGTGGTGCCACAAAGTATTAACTCAAGGGGACCGGATAATATTGCACACCCCACTTTTCAGTTTTTTATTTGTTAAAAAAAGTTTAAAATATGCAATAAATTTCGTTCCACTTCACGATTGTGTCCCATTTGTTGTTGATTCTTCAAAAAAAAAGAAAATTAGAATTTATATCTTTAGGTTTGAAGCCTGAAATGTGGCAAAAAGTTGAAAAGTTCAAGGGGGCTGAATACTTCCACAAGGCACTGTATATGTAATATAGGTATAGCTATAGATATATATTATTATTTATTTATGTAGCACCACTAATTCCATGAAGCTGCACATGAGAGAGGTTTCATACAAAATACAGATGTAGGTTACAGTGAACAAATTAACAATGACAGACTGCTACAAAGTGGGGAGGGCTCTGCCCTCTTGGCCTTTCTATAAGATGATGGGGAGGACACAGTAGGTTGGGGGTTGCGGCTGTTCCACTGGTGATGAGGTGGCTTTTGCACTGGTGGTGGTGGTGAGATGGCCACACTAGTAGTAGTGGGGTGGTGGAGCGCCAGATCCGGTGGCAGTAGGGTCATTGTAGGCTGTAAGCTTTCTTAAAAATATGGGTTTTCAAGTTTCATCTGAAGGATCCAAGGGTGGTGGATAATCATTCGTGTATATATGTTATAGCCCCTCGTAGCAACAGAAGTACATAAGCTGCCAAATAGTGCACTTCAAATATGAAACATGAAGCTATTGCACGCTAGCCAGAGGGGTCTAACTGATGGCATTGTGGCTATATAGTGGCTTGGGTACTCAGCAGAAGGCAGAGGAATGTTTTTTTTTTTTCAAATAAGAGTTTGGGCAGGAGTAATGGTTTGTTGGCAGCGGATCATTCAGGATACTCTCAAGCATGTTGACAAGAGAACGCAGCTTTAATCAATAAACAGCAATAAACAGGTATAGATATGATAGGCTTTGTGGAATCAGGAATATACATATCTTAAGTGTCTCTATGCAGCATTAGCAGGCTGCTTCTCTTCTCATGCACAGACACAGGAAACTGAGTACAGCCACATGGTCTTTCCTGTTTGCGAGCCTCTGGGAGTGTTTTTTTTTTATCTAACTTTATAGACAATGCAGAAACCTAGCCATAGAACACTTACATATACAGGAATGGAGTTGTTACACAAAACATATTCCAACATTGTTCCATTGTCAATTTAATAAAACAAAAAAATCCTTACTAAACGTTAGCAAATATAAACCTCAAATCAGTTTGCACATTCTTTTTTTCAGATAAACTGTTATATAGATAAAAAAGAAGATGAGGCTGTAATATTAAATTATATTTCCTTATCCTTACCTGTAACCTCCATACCTGCATTTGGAATCTGGCCATCTAATAAAATAGAACAGTTCTTACAGCATTTTGCCAAAAGTCAGCAGAACTTGGAAGCTCTAAAGGCATTTTTTTGTAATGAAGACTTTGCATTTATTTTTTCAAGCTTGGATCTAGATCCAAAAAAGAGGAGAGGGTTGAAGCTTAAAATTATATTTCTTTACCTTTAGGCTCACTCTTTCTATTTTGCCTAACACTGTACCAGACTGCACTGTGTACTTTGTTGCATTGCATTATTGTGCATCATGCTCATTGTCATATTGCCACACTTCACAACCCTTCTCTGCTCCTATGGAGCCTCTCCTGTAAAGTGATGTGCCTCTGATAGCATAAAAAAGTTTTGTTATTACCTATGAAACTGATGCGAAACAAAGTCTGTGGTGTGTTTATGTCCTATTAAATGTATCAAGGAGAGCAAATGTCATACCATACAAACATGCACATCTCTACATCTGTTCACATTCCTGACTCAAGCCAACATGAACTATATATGTAGCCCTCACACTGGATAGATTTGTGCAAAAGAATAGAGAAGGGTGTTTCCTATTATGGTATTGTGGTATTCACAAAATGTAAATTGGGCAGGATATGCAATACATTACTAACCTTGTAGAGTTGTGAAAGGTTTAAGAACTATCTCTAAGTATGACCCCTTTCACATAGGCGTTTTCTTGAAAATGCGGCAGATTTACCACATCTGCCGCATCTTCCGCCTAACGGCCGCACTTCCGGCGGGCCCCATGCATTGTCTATGGGGCTTGCGGTCAGGTGTGGCAAGTGCGGTTTTGCCGGTTGCGGCATGTGCGGCAGTTGCAGCCTTGAAAAAAAACGCTGTAAGCAGCGGGTTCTTTCGCGGCTGCAGCTGCTGCATCTGCCGGAACCGGCAAAACCACACTTGCTGCAAGCCCCATAGACAATGCATGGGGCTTGCCGCAAGTGAGTCGCAAGTGTGGGCATTAGGCTGAAGATGCGGCAGATGTGGTAAATCTGCCGGATCTGCCGCATTTTCAAAAAAACGCCTATGTGAAAGGGGCCAAAATGAAGCATTGTTGGGATACTGCACACCTACCTGTGTGGACTGGTTCACACCTCTAAAATCCAATGCTGTCTGGATAGGTAGGTGATCAGGAAAAAAAAAGCCATTTGTATGCAGCTAAATGTTGGGTACAGCCAAAAGGGATTGAAGAGTGGGCAGAAGATAAAAAAATATATACCTTATTGTTAAAAAAAAATCTGCATGGAAAGTTGTCATTTTTTAGCAATGAAACATCTTTTATCTCTTGTTCATTTTGTTTATCTCTAGTCAACACACTTAGCAGGAAGCCACAGCAAGCCCCAGAGATACAGGCAACATCAGTGAATAATGCTTTTTAACCATTAATTTTGTATTGAAAACTTCAGATGTAACAAAGATACAAACAATTCAAAACTAATGCAATATTAACAAGAGGTAGGACACAAGAGGAGCACACATATATCAGATGGATCATTGCAGGGGAGGGAAGGGGGAGGCAGGGGAGGATGCAAGAGGAAAGAGTGGGTGAGGAGGGATCCTCAGGAGTGTCTATAAAATAGTCAAAATATGAGATAGACAATAAAACAGAGACTTAAGATAATAATAGTGCGAATTCAGAAGAGGCCTATAGATCCCATTGGTAGCCAATACATTCTTTTTGTTTGAGAGAGGACAACAGAAACCATTCATGCTGATAATGCAAATTAAGTCGACCAATTAGCTCCTGTTGAGTAGGCAGTGAATCTGATCTCCAGCACCTTTCCAGGCATTGCCATGCCGCAGTTAGAACATGTGACAGGATTGGGGATAGCCCTTAAGGGCTAGAGTCAAATCCAATGTTCAACACTGCTAATGGGCCATCCAGAATGATGTTCACTCCAGATATCTTCCTAATAAGATCTCCAACCTGTGACCAAAAACCTTGCACTTTAGGACATGCCCACCAGACATGAACCATGTCGCCCAACATACCACAACCTTTCCAACACAGCCCAGAGGAAGAACCACCAAATTTAGAGAGTCTATCCGGTGTTAAATACCAATGCATATGAATCTTCTTCAACTGCTCCAGGTGGTTGATACACGAGGAGAATTTTTTGGTCTCCCTAGCCGCTAACCACCAGTCCTCAGGGGTAGAGGTGAATGAGAGACTATTCTCCCGTCGTGTCATATAGGGTGATTTTCTAGACGATTCAGGGGAGTTCAATGTTCTATAAAACAGGGATAATCTGTGATAATTCGGATATTCTATTTTAAAATATTTCTATAGTGGATCAAACAGGCTCAGCGACCACCACTCTGGGAAACTGCAAGATTGAATAAAATGGCGGATTTGCAAGTACTGAAAAAAACAGGATTTATGGATTTGAAATCTCTGGGAAAGGTCCACAAAAGACACAAATACATGACCATCAAACCGATCCCCCAGAGATACTACTGCCGCTCTAACCCATCTCTCTAACATCAAACCTGGGTTATGTGCTTCAATTGCTGAAATTTCTTTATATCTATATAAAGAATGTAGGAGATCTCTATCTATCTTATTCCAGTGCCAAAGTAAAGATGACATTGAATTTAAAGGAAACATTTTTTTTGAGGGTTTCAAAAGATCAATTTCCAGCAAATGCCTGATAGAGTTTTGGGGGCAAAGTTCGATTCTAGTTGAAGCCACCTATGATTACTACTATTTGCCCACCAGTCCTTCGCAGCTTCAAGTATGGCTGCTCTGTGGTATAAAAGTAAGTTTGGGACCACCATTCCACCTGCATATACTGGAAGTGTAAGGTTTTCATGGTGACCCTGGGTCTCTTATTTTTCCAGATGAATTTCCCCAGGGTAGATTGTAAGCATACTATCCATTGAGAGGGGATTTTTAAAGGGAGGCAACGAAAAAGGTATTTTATTTTACGTAGCAGAATCACCATGATGGCTTGGATCCTTGCGATCCAAGATAAGGGGAGTAGAGTTTGTCTAACTAAATCCTGACAAATTTCTCGAATAAGGGTCTTGCAATTAAGCTTTACTAAGGTGGACATTTTAGAGATCTTGATTCCTAAATAAGTAAAATAAGATGTTTCCCAAGAAAATGGGAACTTATTAATTAGACTTTTCCGCCGCAGAAACATTTATTGGGAAAGCTATTGATTTTGTAGCATTCAATTTATAGTATGAAACCTTCGGAAATTCTGTTAATGTGTGTAGGACTACTTCTAGGGAAGAAACAATATCAGTACATGAGATTATCAAGTTGTCAGCATATAATCCAATGATGTGACTCTGATCTCCCACCCTAATCCCTTTAATCTCCTCGTTGAGTCTTAACGCTTCCGCAAGCAGCTCCATCATAAGGGCAAAGATGACAGGCGAGAACAGGCAACCCTGATGGGTTCCATTAGTAATTTCAAAGGGTTCTGAGTATACGCCCGAAATGTTCTCCATTGAATTTGGATTCGAGTATAGTGCTAAAATTGCTCTTTTAATGTCCCCCAAGAACCCAAACATATCCAGAACTTGTTCCACATATCACCTGTGCACCCGGTTGAACGCTTTTTCAGCATCCAAGGACATGTGCACAACCAGGATCTTACTGGATTCCATTAATTCCAAAATATTTAACCCAACCTGGTCCGAGGATATTAGGACCAGTAGGGTTCTCATTATTCTTGTCACCACAAACTTTGAAAAAAAATTTAGATCACAATTTATTAAAGAAATGGGCCTAAAGTTACTTGGGATATTACGGGTTTTCCCTGGTTTAGGAATAGTTGAGATGACAGGTTCTAGATTTTCTTTTCGTATACTCATTGCATGTTTCCATTGATTAAAAGTCCTAAGGAGATAAGGAGCTAAAATTTTAGGCAAGCACCGGTAATAGCCATTTGAGAACCCGTCAGGGCCTGGAACTGAGCCTTTTTTGGTCATGTTAATAGTTTGTTCGACTTCCAGGGAGTGTTGAATTCAGTTAGCTGTGCTATCGAGAGCTTAGGTAGTTTAGGTTTTTTAAGAAAATTTTAAATGTTTTGCCCGGTCAGCTGAACCGTAAGGGGGTCTTCCTTTAAATTATACAAATAGTGATAGTACCAAAAACATTCTTCTGCAATCTCAGATGGGTTGTACATATAAGAATCATCAGGTTTACAAATACAGATAATCTTATTTTTAACCTCTGTTTTTTTTATCCATATAATTAACATTTTCCCAGCATTATCACCCATGGCATAGTAATTTGCTCTGGATTTTCTAAAGGCCTTCTCATATTGCAATGAAAATAGAGAGTGTAGTTCAGTCCTAAGTTTTGTGACCGTTGTAGACAGTTGCTGATTGGGACACCTTTTATTGATCTGCTCTAAATTGTTGAGTTAGGTTGTAAGGTCCATTACTACCTTCTCTCTTTTTTTCCTTTTCAATAGATGCCATCTTAATAAGGGTTCCTTTCATAAAGGCCTTATGAGCCATCCACAGCACTTCATCAGAAGTAGAATAATTATCATTAATTTTAAAGAATTCACCTAATTTAGATTCCTGAAGGCTGACTTTAGCCCCTGTCAGACAGTAACCACTCATTCAAATGCCACCTTCCAGAAGGAAGAATAGAGTCTCTCTCCGTGATCTGTAAAGATATAAGGGCGGGATCAGACCTGGAAATTACTCCAATATCTGATCCTTGGGCCGCTTTAAGTAATCTAGTGTCTATCAAAATGTAATCCAGCCTGCTGTAAGTATTAAACGTAGGGGAGAGAAAAGTATAGTCTCTCTCAGAGCTGTGTTGTTACCTCCAAATTTCATGTAGAGAATGCTCTAAAACTACCCCACCTATTTCCTTTCTTGACAACTATTTTTGAGAGCAGTCCAAAGATACTGACATGGGCAAATTAAAATCTCCACAGACAACTTTCAGTCCTTTAGCAAAGGTACTTACCGTATATACTCGTGTATAAGCCGACCTGTGTATAAGCCGACCCCCCTACTTTTGCCCCCAAATCCTGGGAAAACCTATTGACTCGTGTATAAGCCGAGGGTGGACCCCAGCACAGGTATACAGCCCCCAGCAGTGTGGTATACAGGCCCCCCAATGGTAGTATACAGCAGCCTCCCCAGTGGCATATACAGGCCCCAGTAGTATATACAGCAACCCCAGTGGTATACAGCAGCCTCCCCAGTGGTATATACAGACCCCACCAGTATATACAGCAGCCCCAGTGGTATATATAGCAGCCCCAGTGGTATATACAGCAGCCCCAGTGGTATATACAGCAGCCCCAGTGGTATACAGGCCCCATCAGTATATACAGCAGCCCTGGGGGTATACAGCAGCCCCAGGGGTTATACAGCAGCCCCCAGGGGTAATACAGTGGCCCCCAGGGGTAATACAGCGGCCCCCAGGGGGTAATACAGCGGCCCCCAGGGGGTATACAGCGGCCCCCAGGGGGTACCCAGCAGCCCCCAGGGGGTATCCAGCAGCCCCCTGGGGGTACCCAGCAGCCCCCAGGGGGTGTCCAGCAGCCCCCTGGGGGTATCCAGCAGCCCCCTGGGGGTACCCAGCAGCCCCCAGGGGGTACCCAGCAGCCCCCAAATGCTGGCACTCCCCCCCTCCTGCTTATCTTACCATCCCGGTCTTCTGCTCAGCGCTGCTCCTTGGTGCTCCGTTCTTCATGCTCCGTCCTCGCTGCATCCGGGATCTCCGGCCGTCGCACGATGACGTCATATGCCTGCGATGGCCGGGGATCCCGGATGTAGCTGGACGGACGGAGCACCGAGGAGCGGCGCTGAGCAGAAGACCGGGATGGTAATATAAGCAGCGGGGGGGGGTAGGCCCTTACAAGGTGGGATAGTGCCAGCATTTGGGGGCATATATGAACTGCTTCCCCCTGCCGCTGATTGACAGGGGGAAGCAGTGCATATATAATGAGCGGCCCCACGTGACGAGGCCGCTCATACAGCAGCCTCCCCCCGCCTCCTCCAGCCTCCACAGCCCCCACCAACCATATTGACTCGTGTATAAGCCGAGGGGGAGAATTTTCAGCCCAAATTTTGGGCTGAAAAACTCGGCTTATACACGAGTATATACGGTAGTCTTAAGAGGGTTTTCTCAATAAAGGATATCTGGGATACATTGGGAGTGTATACAGATGCTATAGTATACAAGGTGGAGTTCATGGAACAATTTAGAAAAACATAGCGACCTTCATGGTCTACAAGAGTGTCATATAACTCAAACCTTATCGTCTGCTTTACAAAGATTGCTATCCCAGCCTTTTTGGATTCGCAATTTGCAAAGAAACTATGTGGGTTAGTGTACATTAAACAAACGAAAATTATCATACAATAAAAGTACGTCTCTTGGAAACATATCATATCTGAATTTTCTTTACAAATATTTCTCCAAAATATAGAATGTATAGATGGAGAATTTAAACCATTATCATTCATAGATGAAAATTTAATAGTTATATTTATACAAAAAAACTGAACTTTTCAACTAACCAAAGGACCCAGGCCGAAGATGATCCGGGGAAAGACATACAAGGGAAGGACAAACAGGGGGAGACAGACAAAAGCAAACTCAATGTGAGCCGGATTGCCATTAAACAAGGCATACGCAATTGAGGAGTGCAATGGAAAGGGAAAAGTACACTCCGGATGGGCTAATTGCTGGGAGAGTGACTCTACCAAGAGTCTGCAGCGATGCTTGGTAAACCGGAAACAGTGAAGTTCCACCATTAGGACCACTGTGAACTCCCGATCACTGGCCGGTGGGTGATGCAGTCCAGCTGGCGATAAGGTCACTTGTAGTGCCGCTTTAGAGCTTGTCACTGCAGGAGTTCCTGCTCTATGCAGCCATCGCCATCGTTTGCATAATACTGAAGCAGCAATCACTCTCAACCTGCCATGACATTGGGGAGGTGATTGGTGGTATTTTATATGCACACAGATAAGGTTTCCATAGGGTGTCAGTTGTGTTCTTTTCTGAATATAGTGATAGGGACTAGTAAGCATGGAGACCCTTGACCCAAGTGTATTGTGTGATTCAAATCACTACAGTAATAACTAGTCATAGAAGTGGAGAGAAAGACTACAATTACAGATAGAAGTCATAGCAAACTACTTATTGGTTACGTAAAGGGAGGTCAAAAAATCCGAGGCCGGGTCCAAGAAATGGCACAGTACAACCAGGGGTAGTCAGAGACAAAGTCCTATTCACTGGTCAGGAAAACCAGAAAGACAAGACAGTTTACAGGGAGCAGGCAAAAGAGTTGTCAGGTCACAGGCAAATGGTCAAAGTCCAGGTAAGGCGATAAAGTCAGGGCACAGAGGGATCAGATGTACACAGGCAGCAGCAAGTGTACAATTGACACTGAATGGAAGAGCTAGCATGCTTAAGTAGAGGACTAATCAAGGGAAGTGAACACAGATGATTGCAGCAACAACCCAGCACAATCAAAACAGACGGACAGCTTCCACACAATAGTAACATAACCAACAAGAACAGTGTGGAGATTGTGACACATTGTTTATTCGACTTTGGCTGTTTATGGTGAGTTTTCTGATTTTATGTACTTGTAGGTTGCGTTTTTCTCTAGTCAACATTATGCATTTAGCTGCACACCTTTGGCTTCTTTCTCCTGGCTTGGTAGATTTATTGTAGATTTTTTTACTGTTCTTTATATCTCATTGGCTTTTTGCAGAAACCCATGGAAAGACTGCAGCAACAATTTTTTTTACTAGAAATCTCTATTTGAGACTCCTATAATGTGACAAGCTGCGCTATGTTTTATCAGCGGTAGTGTTAAACTGTAAAAAAAGCAAGCTTTTATAATGAAATATAATGAAGTAACCATTCAACTGGTCATTATACAACACCACAGATAGTGCTATAATTGTCATTGGATGTATTGTTTTTAATGTGTCATTCTAACAGCCTCAGGGTTAATGCCAAAGATTCCTGAGAAGATGCATAAGAAGTTATTTATAATACTGCTAATTTTCCTAAATATCAAGAACATTATATGCTTCCGAATGAGCTGCAATTAAACAAATCTGCAAAGTTAACATGTTATTTTAGCTTACGTATGTGAAGAAAACACTTCAGAACTTACATGCTGTATTATTTTTTCTTCAACAGATGACTGCAAGTCAGCATCTGTGTCTGGCACTATCAATAAATCATGAAACAAAACAAACATCACTTACAGAAGCAATTACAGCAGCAGTATTTTCTTTGATCCCAGATGTGGTGAACCTGGAAAAATAGCCGAAGTGAAGCTTGATAGGTATTGTATTGTTCCATGAATATGCAAAACCTTAGCAAAGTGTGTACAGCTGAATTTCTTCTTCATAATTGAATACACAAAATTACGGAAATATTATAATACAAATTTAAATAAAATTCCCACATTTTTGGCTAAGTGAAAATAAATAGCCAACTAAACCCATATCTTACAGCCCTATCTATATACACATACAGGTCTATCTCAATGAATTAGAATATCATCAAAAAGTTAATTATTTCAGTAATTCAATACATAAAGTGAAAGATATATATTATATAGAGTCATTACAAGCAGAGCAATCTATGTCAAGTGTTTATTTATGTTAATGTTGATGATTATGGCTTACAGCCAATGAAAACCCAATGGTCATTATCTCACAAAATTAAAGCAGGGAGGATGAAGGGTCTGAGAGATAAAATATTACCGAAATAGGTGTCAGAGGCTTCACCTTCTGTGGTTGTGAGATTCACAACCACTAAAAAAGCATATCATGGCTGCTGCAGTCCCCAGGGTACTGCACCCAAATAAGAGTGTGTAGTATTCCAAGGACCAAGGGAATTGTGATGGTGCATAAAGGATCCTCACAACACCCATTCATACACACCCTAGCGTAGAGGACCGTGGGTGAATCCGCTGTAGGGAAGACCAGTCCTGTGGGAGGAGTAGGGTGGGGTAGAAAAGTGTATGGGTGGGATGAGAGTTAGTTCAGTGAGAGAGAGACAGTCAGCTAGAGACTGTGGCAGGAGGAGACCCAAGGGGCACCAGGGATTGCCGTGCACCCGAATCTGGACCCGGTACGACTACCGACGAGAGGGATCTGGTCCTGGGCAGAGGACTGGCTCTGGATACAGTGTGGGTTTTCATCCCTGAGTCATTAAACCGGAGGCCACGAGCTTCTGTAGGAAGTCGCGGCCAAAGTCCTGGCAAATCCTTTGAAAAGGCACGCCGAACTAGGGTCAGGGGGACCTAAAGGGAAGTCCTCCACCGAAGACCCGTGGGAGATGTTTCAAGGTTCTGCGTGTGGGGGTGCTGACGGTAGAAGGAAAGAACTCAGTGAGGGACCGGCAGGGAATGGCAGGCATACCACCGAGGATAGTAAGTGAAACATCCTGCTTCCCTGGTGACTAGGCCAAAGAAAGACTTGAGTGACTGTAAAACCTGTTAATTTGAAGAACTGCAAGTAAACCCGTTCAGAGTTAAAGACTGTGAGACGTACTTTATTTCCCTCGTCTGATGAGCCCCATACTTGCTGCAGTGAAAAGGATAAGTGACTGAGCTGTGTGGTAAGCTGCCTCCCTGTGTAAAAACAACTACTACAACTGCCCCGGGGATTCCGCTCCACCTACGAGGAGCATAACCATCTTGCTGCCCAAGCATCACCCTGGAGGTCTGATCTGCAGCACTGGTAACCATACTGGAACTGTAGGTGGCATCACAAATCACTTTTATTATTATTGATTCTTTTCAGTGACCACCAGGGCCACGGGACCGGGCACAGACGCCAGTGACATCCCCTATGAATCAATGTCTGGAACCGGGTACCCTACGGCCCTGGGGTGGGTCATATATACAGTAGGGAGGATGAAGGGTTAAAAACCATGCTGCCGTATTCCACAAGACATCAAAGTGTGAATATAATATTGATTTATTAGTCAACATGTTTCAAGGCTCCCTGGCTCCTTCCTCAGAACAAATCAATATCATATTGCCAAGTGTCAGGGTATTTCAGGGAGCCCTGAAACGTGTTGACTAATAAATCAATATTATATTCACCCTTTGATGTCTTGTGGAATACGGCAGCATGGTTTTTAACCCTTCATTCTCCCTACTCTATATGCACCACGCTGGGGACAGCAGCAGCCGTGATATGATTATATAGTGGTTGTGACTCTCACAACCACACAAGGTGAAGCCTCTGATACCTATTTTGGTAATATTTTATCTCTCAGACCCTTCATCCTCCCTACTTTAATTTTCTGAGAAAATGGCGTTTGGGTTTTCATTGACTGTAAGCCTTAATCATCAACATTAACAGACATAAACACTTGAAATAGATCACTCTGTGTGTAATGACTCTATATGATATATACATTTCACTTTATGTATTGAATTACTGAAATATATGAAATTTTTGATGATATTCTAATTCATTGAGATGCACCTGTACAATCCACTAAATGTTGAACTGCGTAGGAATCTGCAAAGTTGTACTCTTTTTTTTTTTCTTTTTTTTTTTTTACATTTCCTTTGTTATTATTATTATTCGTTATTATAAAGACATGCTAAGGTTTATACATTAGTATTAAATTCCAGTGTGATTTTAGGAGTTTTATCTATAATGACTGAAACTTAGAAAACCTCTTTAGACAGCAGGAGGCAACAAAATGAAAATACTAATTTTCATTCTGCAAAAATCGAAATTGCATCTTGTTTGTTTTTTACCATGATGGTAGATCTAATAAAGGAAGTTACATTATTTGTGGTTTTATACAGCAAAAAGAAATATTACATGGACATAATTTTTGCTGCTAATTTCCATACCAATAGTAATACCATACCCCTTTCTCTATGAAGTTTATCAAGAACATCAGTTTCATTATTGCATAATAAGTATGGGGAAATGTAGAAATAAGAAAAGGTTGAAGGATTATCAGATGACTTCTTAAAAGTGCTGATATGAGGGGTTAGGAGAGCGAGTAACCGACATTATTAATACACTGGAAATGAGTTAATCTTTCATTACATTAACAGGCTAAGGCTGTGGTCACACATAGAAATCCGTTTTTGGAAGTGATTTTCATCACCAATCCGTTTTTTTCTGGGTGCTTTTTGAGCCTCCTGCACTCCTGAACGTTTTTGGACTTTTCATTAAAAAAACGCATGCGCGAACGCATGCGCAAACGCAAGTGCGCATATGCCATGCGTTCGCGCATGCGTTTCCCATAGGGCCCCATGTTAAAAAAAACGCATGAAAACGCATGCGTTTTTTAACTGATGCCAAAAACGTTGCATGCAACGTTTTTGACTCAAAAACGGACAGGGCAATGTTTTGAGCTCCAGAGAAAAACGGACAGGGTGTTTATTACACCCAATCCGTTTTTCTGTCAGTTTTTGGACTTAGAAAAAAAAATGAGAAAACTGAAGCCAAAAACGGACTGAGGGCTTATGTGGAACCCCAGCCTTAGGAGACCGGATGTCCAATCTGTAAATTCACATTTCCTAGCTTAAGTTTTCAGATACATAAGATTAAAGCCCTAATGAAGATTTATTGCAGCACAGCAAAAGCACGAAATATTGAAATGGAATTGGTCTATATACTATGATATCTCATTCTTCAACAGGTATTAGGATACGTTCCCACTTTGGGATTTTGGTGAGTTTTTTGATGTAGAATTTCTACTCTTAATTTGTAAATTTGATTACATGCATTTTTTCATTGTGCCCTTGTGCTGATTTTTTTTAACCTACGTTATTATACCGTTATTGACACTGCAGTTTTTTTGTCCGTCATGCTTTCCAGCACGAGTGCAGTCTACGCCCACGCAGGCCAGAGGCATGGACATACTGAGTTACATCATGTTCTTGTTCAAATATTTTTATTGGGTTTAATTAGATGAACATCAGTTAACATTTGATTAACAATAACATTTTCAATAAGGATTTACATTTCAGTATATAAGTTGATAAACTTTAGTAAACAGTAAAGTTCTAATAAACAAACAGTAA
>JARQOC010000003.1:699313437-699346354 GCA_033576535.1 Allobates femoralis | reverse complement strand
AAGTGGTAGTCTCTGGAAATGGTTTTCACTTCACAGGTGTGCCCTGTCAGGTTTAATAAGTGGGATTCAGTTGTGTTGTGCAGACGTCTGGTGAAGACACAGCTGATAGTCCTACTGAATAGACTGTTAGAATGTGTACTATGGCAAGAATGAAGCAGCTAAGTAAAGAATAACAAGTGGCCATCATTACAAAAACCATCAAGCGCTACAAAGAAACTGGCTCACATGAGGATGAGGATGTCAAACAGTCAGATATCACAAGCGATGCAGCAACGATATGGCAGTCGTTGGGACCCTGTAATTCTAGGGCGTAGTATTGAGGTCGTTGGTCGTTGTCCCCGTTAAACACACCGATGCATGCTGCCCACTGGGGTCCCAACGATCAAAAAATGGTCCAAGCCAATCTGACATGATCAGCGATCTCACAGCGGGCGCCTGGTTGCTGCTGTGTGTCACACTGAGTGAGATCGCTAGTGCCGATCAGGGTACTTTCGCTGCATTGCCGCTGACCTCCGTGCAGCAGGAAATGACCCGCGGCTACCATCGGGAGATAGCGGTGGCATGCGTGGGTCAAGTCCTGGACCAATTTGCGGACGCACTGCGCCTGTAGCCGATTGGTTGCAGGTGGCTAGGAGCGACCAATCAGCAACACGGGATTTCCGTTACAGACAAACAGACAGAATTAAATGATTATATAGTAGATATACAGTATATATATATTACAGTATATATTAAATATATACAGTATATATATATATATATATATATATATATATTATTATTATTATTTATTTATATAGCGCCATTGGTTCCATGGCGCTTTACATAAGGATATATATATATATAGGGAAAAAAACTGCACAGCACTCACAGACAATGTGAACTGGTGCCAGCAGGGATGCTGGTTCAAACAACTAGAAAAAAATTCTCTGCAGCACTCAGCTACCACCAATGATGCAAAAATGCCAACAAGCATGTATGTATATGAGAAAAAAGTTCAAAAACTTACGTTTTTTTCAAAAAACTCAAAATTCTTATCTTTTTATTTCTGAAGTTCTTAGTACACACATTGGCCAATGTCTGCTTGCTCATCAACTGCGACAAAGTGACTTCAGGTCTGATGAGTCCTACCACTGACATCCCTGTCCTCCTTGTCCTCTCTACCCCACTACTAAGTGGGCAGACACCATCTAGACCCTAGATCACCTGTAGGCGATGAGGGTGCAAATTGCAGAAATGGAGCCAGCAACTCCACACAATAAAATAGAGGAAAAAACTGCACAGCACTCACAGACAATGTGAACTGGTGCCAGCAGGGACGCTGGTTCAAACAACTAGAAAAAAATTCTCTGCAGCACTCAGCTACCACCAATGATGCAAAAATGCCAACAAGCATGTATGTATATGAGAAAAAAGTTCAAAAACTTACAATAGAGTATATATATAATATTTATAAAATCTACTTTCTCACCCCATGTGGGGTGTTTTTTATCTTATTTTCGGGTCTTCTACAAGAGACCTGGGAGTTTGAGGGTTCTGTGCAGGATCTTAGTTGTTTTCAGCACCACGCTTTTCTGGACAGGGAGTTTAGATGTCATTCCTAGGATCTGTTGTAGCCATTTTTCCAACTTAGGGATCACTGTCCAAAGTGCTACTAGCACCAGCGGAATCACAGTTGCCTTTACCGTCCATATTCTCCTCAGTTCTTCTTTGAGGCCCTGGTATTTCTCTAGCTTTTTATATTCCTTCTTTCTGATGTTACTGTCATTTGGCACTGCCACATCATGAAAGTAGACAAGATTAGTAGAGAACAATGATAATTCATTACTCTCTTCTGATCATTGGTTGGTTAGTGAACACAAGCTTATCTGTCTGGATCTTGAAGTCCCACAGGTTTTAGACCTTTCACTCACCACCACTTTTTCTGTGATATCCCTCCTGGGCTTAGAAGGATTTAGCCCATATGCTGTAAAGATATTCTGGTACACAATTCCGAATACTTGGTTGTGGAGTTTAGTGTACACTGTTCCTGCTTTCACATCCTGCCACTATGTGTTGGACTGTTTCAAGGTTTCTTTGCGTAGGCTACACCTTGGGTCTTGTGTGGTTGATCCCTGCTTCTATGGATCTTGAACTCAGTGCCTGCTCTTTTGCCGCTATGATTACTGCATCTGTGATGTCTTCTAGTCCAACCTTCTCCAGCCATTGGTGAATATGTCTATGTCAGCCACCTCCATGATCTGTTGATAATAGATCTCATGCAGTGGCTTGTTTTGCCATGGTACTTCATGTTCCTATTCTTTCCTCCAGGGGTGTTGTTGTTGCTGCCTTAGGCTGTTTCTCAGCATCTCATCGTTTGGTACTATTTTTCTGATGTATTCCTGGATATTTCATCCATGATTGTGGCTTGAATGCCGATCAAGTCTTGACCACCCTTCTTTCTGTTGATAAAGAATCTTTGGGTGTTATACTTAGGGTTGAAACCTTCATGCATTGTAAGGGGCTTCCAAGTCTTCACATCTGCAGCTTCAATCTCTTCCTTTGGTCAGCACACTATGACACAAGGCATATGTTAACTGGCAGGATGTTTGTATTGATGATGCATATCTGGTTCTTCCCCCTGAGCTGACTCTTCAGGACCTGTCTTACCCTTTCATGGTATTTGGCTGTTGCTTTTTTCCTTGCCTCCTCATCATGGTTACCGAATCCCTGTGGCATGCTGAGGTACCTGTAGTAGGTCTGTAAATATGGTATGTGCCCTGCTGGTAGTTACACTCCATCAGTCTTGACTATCTTGCGTCTCTTTATTACCAACTGTTCACACTTCTATGGTCCAAAGGACATCCCGATGTCTTTACTGTAGATCCTTGTTAGGTGGATAAGTGAATTGATGTCTTGTTCATTTATGGCATACAGCTTGAAGTCATTCATGTAGAGGAAGTGGCTAATGGTGCCTCCACTCTTGAACTTGTATCCATAGCCAGACTGTGTAATTTTCTGAAGGGGTTCAAGCATAATGCAGAATAGCAATGGGAACAGTCCATCACTTTGGTATATGATGAATTTGATGGTCACTTGTGCTAGTTGTCTTGAGTTGACTTCCAGGGTTATCCTCCATAGCCCCACTAAGTTTCTGAGGAAAGTTCCTAATTTCTTGTTGACATTGTTGAGCGCCAAGCACTCACAGATGCATGTGTGTGACATTGAGTCATAGGCTTTCCTGCAGTTAATGCAGGCTGGCCTGAGATTGGTCTGTCTTGAGTCTTGAGTCACTGCTCTGTCTACTTGCAACCAATGTTTGGAGCATCTAGTGTTGTTCCCAATTCCTTTCTGAGCTGGATTCATGTACTGATTCATATGGTTCTGTAACTTAGTGGCTACGATGCCTAACAGGAGTTCTTGAGTTGTTGTAAAGACGGCTATTAGGTGGTAATTGGATGGATGTGTTTCTTTGTGAGGATCCTTCATGATCAGCATTGAGTGATTTCATCATTTTTTCTCTCTGTTTGGTCTGAAAGAAATTACCCTTACTGACTACCACATTTTTTATCTTGATTTCTATTAGTGTTTCTTAAAGCCATAAAGTTGCCATTTGAAATTACTTTAGTTTTGTGCCATGTATGTGATCTGCTTTTTTTCTAGAACATTAAACAACTAGATGAACATCATCCGAGCCAGGTGATTCCATAATTTTTGCCAAGGGTTGTACACCTTGGATGGATCTTTGGAGAATAGGGCATTTATCTTCTTGGCCTCAGCTTCTCTAGTATATCTGCATAGTCTTGCAGCAAGTGCTGTGAACCTTTGCTTAGCAGTCTCTAGGGCTTCAAATGGAGTCAGGCCTTTGTATCTGTCCAGATTGGTCTTATTCTTGATCTATACACCGTTCTGTACTTTTATTAGTTGGCTGACTTTATTTCACCTTGATATTTTATCTCTAGTCTTCTTTACAAAGGGGAGCACGTGTTTCTGTTGTTCTTGTTGGTTGTGTAGCCAAGCATTTCCAGAATAGCTGAGGCAGAGGCATAGACCAACTTATTAATTAGAGTTATGGTAGGTATTGACATCTTCTAGCATACTGTATGGAGGTATTTCTCCGCTGAGCCTTTGTAGAAAGTTGTGAATAAAAAAGGGGGGCAAAAACAGCTAGTTGCTCACCTTGAGATTGTGTCACACAACCAATATAAAATCATATGACAGCTGCAGCAGAAACCACCTGTATGAGCCACGAATGTAGGAACCAGATGAAGTAGTGGATAAAATCAGTGCTGCAGTCGATAGAAGAGGTCCAGAACAAATAAAATAGAGAAATAGTGATAAATCCTAGTATCCCCGCTTATTCATCAGGATTGGTGGATTTCTTGATGAAGAAGTGAAGACATGCTTCAAGACATGCAGAATAAACCACTATATTTTATTTCATTTGTTCTGGACCTCTTCTATCAAAAAAGCACAGAATTTATACACTACTTTATCTGGTTCCTACATTCCTCTGCTGAGCCTTTAAACGTGAGATAAATGCGCATAGGGTCTTAACCTTTTAACAAAGGGTTGTAGCGGTGTATATTAGGAACTGCTCACCTGGCTCGGTTGTGTTACCCACAACCGGTATAATCGCCTGTAAGATGGCTTGTAGAGAATGGCTGCTGCAGGGCCGCACCTTCACGATAACCGTGGAAACAGGAATGCTGTAATGGGACAAAATGCCGGATTGCCCGCGCTGCCACCAGGAATCACCAGGAAACAAAGAGTTAACTGGGCAGATGTTTCTTTATTCTATCCTACGCGTTTCAGAGCCTCTATCCGAGCTCCTTCCTCAGGGAACATCTGCTGAGCCTTGGCAGTCTATTTCTGGGGTTCATGGTATTTAGTTTATATAAGGTTTTGTGTTTCAGATCAGCTGTCATACAGTAGTTTCTAGTTACAGGATTGGAACGGGCTTTTAAGGAGGATGTAAATGTTGTTATTCCAGGTAATCCTGTGTTGAGGATGTGAGGTGCAGTTCATCCACCTCACATTGAGATTATGTCTTTCTTTTTATGATATTGAAACATTGGGTGACTAGTTTTTTCTCAGTCAATGGACATGCAGGTCTTGTATCCATCAATACTTTCCTTTTACGCTACATATAGCCTCTCTCATTTGGTCTGCTGTTGTAGTATTATTTCATACAATCCAGCTTCTCTTGCCTTCAAGTATGGTTTGTTCCAGTAACCCATTTATCATCAGATTGTCCTGGTTCCTCAACATCTGACGCTGACCGACCAGTCTCAGCCAGGTTTGTACTGCAAATGCGCTGGATGGGCTGACATGAGCAGTTCAAGCCGGAAGTCACCGCAAAGCGTGGTTGCCGGTGTGAGGAGGCAGCTGCTGGTGAGTATGAAGCTGTGAGTCTGTGTCTGTATGTCTGTCTGTCTGTCTGTGTAGCTGTCAGCCTCTAAACAGCACTATACTGCATATTCAGGTCCACACTACATGCTGTATTATTGTGTCTTTATACTTTATGTATACAGTATATATTTATAGTGTATGTATATGGGCATCATGGTAGCTCAAGTGGTTAGCACCGCAGCCTTGGCAGCACTGGGGTCCTGAGGTCCTGGGTTCAATTCCCACCAAGGACAACATCTGCAAGGAGTTTACATGTTCTCTCTGTGCTTGCGTGGGTTTCCTCCCACATTGTAAAGACATACTGATAGGATGTTTAGATTGTGAGCCTCAAGAGGGACAGCATTACTGATGTATGTAAAGTGCTATGCTATGGAATTAATAGCACTATATAAATGAATAAATATTATATTAATATTATATACAGTGTGGACCTTTATATACATTATAGTGCTGTGTATACAAGATATACAGCCGGCGATCTCTATGCATACGTCTCACAGCAGTTTTTAATGGGTATACATCCCGCATTGGTCTCTAATGTACATACGTCCCTCAGTGGTCTCTAATGCGCATACATCCCACAACCGTCTTCAATGTTCATAATGTGCATACGTCCCGCAGCATTCTGTAATGTGCTTTCGTTCCACAGCATTTTCTTTATGTGCGTACTTTCATCAGCGGTCTCTAATGTGCATACGTCCCGCAGCGGACTCTAATGTGCATATGTCCCACAGTGGCCTTATCTAACTCATGTTAAGTCTGTAATGTGGTTGCTCTCCTGAAGTGGGTATTCGCTCAGAAACGTATTGAGAATAAGTCACGATTTTCTCTCATCTACTGGAGTTTCAATTCATTGTATGCAGTGTGCGCAAATCAAACAGCACTGTCCTTTTTGGCACAGCGGTCCTTTTCATTCCACAGCGGTCTCTAATGTGCATTTTGTTATGCAGCGGTCTCTAATGTGCATATGTCCTACAGTGGCCTGCATTGTGCATACTCTATAGAAATGAGAGTGGGCATAGGGTCTTATCCCACTTAAGAGACAGAATACGTATAGCATAAAATCTGCTCACCTGGTTAGGTTGTGAAGCTCACAACCAACTTGATCGCTCAAACTCAGCAGCTGCTGCAAGGATCGCACTTCCACGTTGTGGGAAATAGGAACTCTCTCCAGGACCAAGTGCCACCAGATCCGCTCTGCCGCCCCAAAGAAATATCAAAGACACCAGAATGCTTTGAAAGAATTATTTTCCTCTTTATTTCCGACGCGTTTCGGAGCTCAAAACCCAGCTCCTTCCTCAGGGAATGATAGGAGGATTGTGCAGGTAACTATTACTGTGCAGAATTATTAGGCAACTTAATAAAAACCAAATATCTTCCCACCTCACTTGCTTATTTTCACCAGGTAAACTAATATAGCTCCATGAAATTTAGAAAAAAACAATTCTGACATGCAAAAACAAAACACAAAAAAAACATTAGTGACCAATATAGCCACCTTTCTTTATGATGACACTCAACAACCTTCCATCCATAGATTCTGTCAGTTGCTTGATCTGTTTACGATCAACATTGCGTGCAGCTGCCACCACAGCCTCCCAGACACTGTTCCGAGAAGTGTACTGTTTTCCTTCCCTGTTGATCTCAAATTTTGGGAGGGACCACAGGTTCTCTATGGGGTTCAGATCAGGTGAACAAGGGGGCCATGTCATTATTTTTTCTTCTTTTAGACCTTTACTGGCCAGCCACCCTGTGGAGTAGTTGGATGCATGTGATGGAGCATTGTCCTGCATGAAAATCATGTTTTTCTTGAACGATACTGACTTCTTCCTGTACCACTGCTTGAAGAAGTTGTCTTCCAGAACCTGGCAGTAGGTTTGGGAGTTGAGCTTCACTCCATCCTTAACCCAAAAAGGTCCCACAAGTTCATCTTTGATGATACCAGCCCATACCAGTACCCACCTCCACCTTGCTGGCGTCTGAGTCGGAGTGGAGCTCTCTGCCCTTTACTGATCCAGCCTCTGACCCATCCATCTGGCTCATCAAGAGTCACTCTCTTTTCATCATTCCATAATACCATTGAAGAATCAGTCTTCAGATATTTCTTGGCACAGTGTTGATGTTTTATCTTATGTTTCTTGTTCAAAGGTGGTCGTTTTCAGCCTTACTTACCTTGGCCATGTCCCTGAGTATAGCACTTGTGCTTTTTGATACTCCAGTAACGTTGCAGCTCTGAAATATGGCAAAACTGGTGGCAAATGGTATCTTGGCAGCTTCACGCTTGATTTTCCTCAGTTCATGGGCCGTTATTTTGCGCATTTTTTGCCCAACATGCTTCTTGCAACCCTGTTGGCTATTTTCCATGAAACGCTTGATTGTTCGGTGATCACGCTTCAAAAGTTTGGCAATTTCAAGACTGCTGCATCCCTCTGCAAGACATCTCACAATTTTCAGAGCCCATCAAATCTCTCTTCTGACCCATTTTACCTAAGGAAAGGCATTTGCCTGATAATTAAGCACACCTTATATAGGGTGTTGATGTCATTACACCACACCACTCCTCATTACAGAGATGCACATCACCTAATTTACTTAATTGGTAGTTGACTCTCAGGCCTATACAGCTTGGAGTAGGACAACATGTATAAAAAGTATCATGTGATCAAACTACTCATTTGCCTAATAATTCTGCACACAGTATATATATATATACTGTATATATATATATATATATATATATATATATATATATACAGTGCTTACAAGTAGTATTCAACCCCCTGCAGATTTAGGTGGTTTGATAAGATGCAAATAAGTTGGAGCCTTCGAACTGCAAACGAGAGTAGGATTTATTAACAGAAGCATAAATCTTACAAACCAAAAAGTTATGTTGCTCAGTTGAATTTTTATAAATTTTAAACATAAAAGTGTGGGTCAATTATTATTCAACCCCTATGTTTAATATTTTGTGGAATAACCCGTGTTTGCAATTACAGCTAATAATCATCTTTTATAAGACCTGATCAGGCCGGCACATGTCTCTGAAGTTATCTTGGCCCACTCCTCCATGCAGATCTTCTCCAAGTTATCTAGGTTCTTTGGGTGTCTCATGTGGACTTTAATCTTGAGCTCCTTCCACAAGTTTTCAATTGGGTTAAGGTCAGGAGACTGACTAGGCCTCTCCAACCCCTTGATTTTTTCCCTCTTGAACCAGGCCTTGGTTTTCTTGGCTGTGTGCTTTGGGTCGTTGTCTTGTTGGAAGATGAAATTATGACCCATCTTAAGATCCTTGATGGAGGAGCGGAGGTTCTTGGCCAAAATCTCCAGGTAGGCCGTGCTATCCATCTTCCCATGGATGCGGACCAGATGGCCAGGCTCCTTGGCTGAGAAACAGCCCCACAGCATGATGCTGCCACCACCATGCTTGACTGTAGGGATGGTATTCTTGGGGTTGTATGCAGTGCCATCCAGTCTCCAAACATCACGTGTGTGGTTGGCACCAAAGATCTCGATCTTGGTCTCATCAGACCATAGAACCTTGAACCAGTCTGTCTCAGAGTCCTCCAAGTGATCATGAGCAAACTGTAGACGAGCCTTGACATGACGCTTTGAAAGTAAAGGAACCTTACGGGCTCGTCTGGAACGGAGACCATTGCGGTGGAATACGTTACTTATGGTATTGACTGAAACCAATATCCCCACTGCCATGAGATCTTCCCGGAGCTCCTTCCTTGTTGTCCTTGGGTTAGCCTTGACTCTTCGGACAAGCCTGGCCTCGGCACGGGAGGAAACTTTCAAAGGCTGTCCAGGCCGTGGAAGGCTAACAGTAGTTCCATAAGCCTTCCACTTCCGGATGATGCTCCCAACAGTGGAGACAGGTAGGCCCAACTCCTTGGAAAGGGTTTTGTACCCCTTGCCAGCCTTGTGACCCTCCACGATCTTGTCTCTGATGGCCTTGGAATGCTCCTTTGTCTTTCCCATGTTGACCATGTATGAGTGCTGTTCACAAGTTTGGGGAGGGTCTTTAATAATCAGAAAAGGCTGGCAAAAGAGATAATTAATCCACACATGTGAAGCTCATTGTTATTTGTGCCTGAACTACTTCTTAATACTTTAGGGGGACCAAACAGAATTCTGGTCATTTGAGGGGTTGAATAATAAATGACCCTCTGAATTAACTTTTAACGCTTTAAAAAAAAAAAAAAAAAAATGTTTTGTGGCACAGCATTTCCCACTTCCAGGCTGATCTATAGTCCAAATGTCACAATGCCAAGTTAATTCCGCATGTGTCAACCAGCTAAATCTGCAGGGGGTTAAATACTACTTGTAGGCACTGTATATATATATATATATATATATATATATATATATATATATATATATTCTTCTATATATGTATGTAGACAGGCGACAGGCGCAGTCCAGCTGCAAATTGGTGCGGGATTAGAACCACGCACACCACTGCTACCGTCGGGAGATCAGCGGCGATAGCTGTTGATCTCCCGATGGTAACCACGGGTCATCTCCTGCTGCACGGAAGTCAGCGGCGATGCAGCCGGTCATCTCCAGGCTGCTCGCAGCGGAAGTAACCCGAATGACGCTAGCGATCTCGCCCACTGTGACCCGCAGCAGCAACAAGGCCCCCACTGTGAGATCGCTGATCATGTCATAATTGGGGTACTGTCACACTTGGCGACGCTCCAGCGGTCACTACAACAATACGACCTGGTAGGGACTCCCGATGGTAGCCGCGGGGCATCTCATGACGCACCGAGGTCAGCGGCGATGCAGCCGGGAGATGACCGGCGCTAGCCGATCATCTCCAGGCTGCTCGCAGCAGAAGTACCCTGACCACCATATTGTAACACCCAAGTTATGGGTATTCTGATAAGGCGGCCGGGATTCAAATCTGATACTGTTGTGGCGAAGTTTAAAACCAGATTTGGATACAAAAAGATTTCCCAGGTTTTAAGCATCTCAAGGAGCACTGTGCAAGAGATCATATTGAAATGGAAGGAGTATCAGACCTCTGCAAATGTACAAGACCCTGGCCGTCCCTCTAAACTTTCATCTCGAACAAGGAGACGACTGATCAGACATGCAGCCAAAAGGCCCATGATCACTCTGGATGAACTGCAGAGATCTACAGTTGAGGTGGGAGTGTCTGTCCATAGGACAACAATCAGTCGAACACTGCACAAATCTGGCCTTTATGGAAGAGTGACAAGAACAAAACAATTTCTCAAAGATATCCATAAAATGTCTCGTTTGAAGTTTGCCACAAGCCACCTGAGAGACACACCAAAAATGTGGAATAAGGTGCTCTGGTCAGAAGAAACCAAAACCGAACTTTTTGGCCACATTGCAAAATGATTTGTTTGGTGTAAAGCAACACAGCTCATCACCCTCAAAACACCATCCCCACTATCAAACATGGTGTTGGCAGCATCATGGTTTGGGCTTGCTTTTCTTCAGCAGGGACAGGGAAGGTGGTTAAAATTGATGGACAGATGGACAGAGCCAAATATAGGACCATTCGGGAAGAAAACCTGTTGGAGTCTGCAAAGGACCTGAGACTGGGACGGAGATTTATCTTCCAACAAGACAATGATCCTAAACATAAAGTAAAATCTACAATGGAATGGTTCAAAAATAAATATATCCAGGTGTTAGAATGGCCAAGTCAAAGTCCAGACCTGAGTCCATCCAAGAACCTGTGGAAAGAGCTGAAAACTGCTGTTCACAAACGCTCTCCATCCAACCTCACTGAGCTTGAGCTGTTTTGCAAGGAAGAATGGGCAAAAACTTAAGTCTCTCGATATGTAAAACTGATAGAGACATGCCCCAAGTGGCTTCCAGCTTTAATCGCAGCAAAAGGTGGTGCCACAAAGTATTAACTCAAGGGGACCGGATAATATTGCACACCCCACTTTTCAGTTTTTTATTTGTTAAAAAAGTTTAAAATATGCAATAAATTTCGTTCCACTTCACGATTGTGTCCCATTTGTTGTTGATTCTTCAAAAAAAATAAATTAGAATTTATATCTTTAGGTTTGAAGCCTGAAATGTGGCAAAAAGTTGAAAAGTTCAAGGGGGCTGAATACTTCCACAAGGCACTGTATATGTAATATAGGTATAGCTATAGATATATATTATTATTTATTTATGTAGCACCACTAATTCCATGAAGCTGCACATGAGAGAGGCTTCATACAAAATACAGATGTAGGTTACAGTGAACAAATTAACAATGACAGACTGCTACAGAGTGGGGAGGGCTCTGCCCTCATGGCCTTTCTATAAGATGATGGGGAGGACACAGTAGGTTGGGGGTTGCGGCTGTTCCACTGGTGATGAGGTGGCTTTTGCACTGGTGGTGGTGGTGAGATGACCACACTAGTAGTGGTGGGTGTGGTGGAGCGCCAGATCCGGTGGCAGTAGGGTCATTGTAGGCTGTAAGCTTTCCTAAAAAGATGGGTTTTCAAGTTTCATCTGAAGGATCCAAGGGTGGTGGATTATCATTCGTGTATATATGTTATAGCCCCTCATGAAGCAACAGAAGTACATAAGCTGCCAAATAGTGCACTTCAAATATGAAACATGAAGCTATTGCACGCTAGCCAGAGGGGTCTAACTGATGGCATTGTGGCTATATAGTGGCTTGGGTACTCAGCAGAAGGCAGAGGAATGTTTTTGTTTTTTTCAAATAAGAGTTTGGGCAGGAGTAATGGTTTGTTGGCAGCGGATCATTCAGGATA
The DNA here is from genome assembly GCA_033576535.1 of Allobates femoralis. Taxonomy (NCBI): domain Eukaryota; kingdom Metazoa; phylum Chordata; class Amphibia; order Anura; family Aromobatidae; genus Allobates; species Allobates femoralis. The sequence continues at coordinate 699,334,205 of JARQOC010000003.1, read as the reverse complement.
CTCTCAAGCATGTTGACAAGAGAACGCAGCTTTAATCAATAAACAACAATAAACAGGTATAGATATGATAGGCTTTGTGGAATCAGGAATATACATATCTTAAGTGTCTCTATGCAGCATTAGCAGGCTGCTTCTCTTCTCATGCACAGACACAGGAAACTGAGTACAGCCACATGGTCTTTCCTGTTTGCGAGCCTCTGGGAGTGTTTTTTTTTATCTAACTTTATAGACAATGCAGAAACCTAGCCATAGAACACTTACATATACAGGAATGGAGTTGTTGCACTAAACATATTCCAACATTGTTCCATTGTCAATTTAATAAAACAAAAAAATCCTTACTACACGTTAGCAAATATAAACCTCAAATCAGTTTGCACATTCTTTTTTTCAGATAAACTGTTATATAGATAAAAAAGAAGATGAGGCTGTAATATTAAATTATATTTCCTTATCCTTACCTGTAACCTCCATACCTGCATTTGGAATCTGGCCATCTAATAAAATAGAACAGTTCTTACAGCATTTTGCCAAAAGTCAGCAGAACTTGGAAGCTCTAAAGACATTTTTTTGTAATGAAGACTTTGCATTTATTTTTTAAAGCTTGGATCTAGATCCAAAAAAGAGGAGAGGGTTGAAGCTTAAAATTATATTTCTTTTTTGCATTGCATTATTGTGCATCATGCTCATTGTCATATTGCCGCACTTCACAACCCTTCTCTGCTCCTATGGAGTCTCTCCTGTAAAGTGATGTGCCTCTGATAGCATAAAAAAGTTTTGTTATTACCTATGAAACTGATGCGAAACAAAGTCTGTGGTGTGTTTATGTCCTATTAAATGTATAAAGGAGAGCAAATGTCATACCATACAAACATGCACATCTCTACATCTGTTCACATTCCTGACTCAAGCCAACATGAACAATATATGGAGCCCTCACACTGGATAGATTTGTGCAAAAGAATAGAGAAGGGTGTTTCCTATTGTGGTATTGTGGTATTCACAAAATGTAAATTGGGCAGGATATGCAGTACATTACTAACCTTGTAGAGTTGTGAAAGGTTTAAGAACTATCTCTAAGACCCCTTTCACATAGGCGTTTTCTTGAAAATGCGGCAGATTTACCACATCTGCCGCATCTTCCTCCTAACGGCCGCACTTGCGGCGGGCCCCATGCATTGTCTATGGGGCTTGCGGTCAGGTGCGGCAAGTGCGGTTTTGCCGGTTGCGGCATATGCGGCAGTTGCGGCCTTGAAAAAAACGCTGTAAGCAGCGGGTTTTTTTGCAGCTGCAACTGCTGCATCTGCCGGAACCGGCAAAACCACACTTGCTGCAAGCCCCATAGACAATGCATGGGGCTTGCCGCAAGTGAGTCGCAAGTGCGGCCATTAGGCTGAAGATGCGGCAGATGTGGTAAATCTGCCGGATCTGCCGCATTTTCAAAAAAACGCCTATGTGAAAGGGGCCTAAATGAAGCATTATTGCGATACTGCACACCTACCTCTGTGGACTGGTTCACACCTCTAAAATCCAATGCTGTCTGGATAGGCAGGTGATCAGGAAAAAAAAAGCCATTTGTATGCAGCTAAATGTTGGGTACAGCCAAAAGGGATTGAAGAGTGGGCAGAAGATAAAAAAATATATACCTTATTGTAAAAAAAAAATCTGCATGGAAAGTTGTCATTTTTTAGCAATGAAACATATTTTATCTCTTGTTCATTTTGTTTATCTCTAGTCAACACACTTAGCAGGAAGCCACAGCAAGCCCCAGAGATACAGGCAACATCAGTGAATAATGCTTTTTAACCATTAATTTTGTATTGAAAACTTCAGATGTAATAAAGATACAAACAATTCAAAACTAATGCAATATTAACAAGAGGTAGGACACAAGAGGAGCACACATATAGAAATATCAGATGGATCATTGCAGGGGAGGGAAGGGGAGGCAGGGGAGGATGCAAGAGGAAAGAGTGGGTGAGGAGGGATCCTCAGGAGTGTCTATAAAATAGTCAAAATATGAGATAGACAATAAAACACAGACTTAAGATTATAATAGTGCGAATTCAGAAGAGGCCTATAGATCCCATTGGTAGCCAATACATTCTTTTTGTTTGAGAGAGGACAACATAAACCATTCATGCTGATAATGCAAATTAAGTTGACCAATTAGCTCCTGTTGAGTAGGCAGTGAATCTGATCTCCAGCACCTTTCCAGGCATTGCCATGCCGCAGTTAGAACATGTGACAGGATTGGGGATAGCCCTTAAGGGCTAGAGTCAAATCCAATGTTCAACACTGCTAATGGGCCATCCAGAATGATGTTCACTCCAGATATCTTCCTAATAAGATCTCCAACCTGTGACCAAAAACCTTGCACTTTAGGACATGCCCACCAGACATGAACCATGTCGCCCAACATACCACAACCTTTCCAACACAGCCCAGAGGAAGAACCACCAAATTTAGAGAGTCTATCCGGTGTTAAATACCAATGCATATGAATCTTCTTCAACTGCTCCAGGTGGTTGATACACGAGGAGAATTTTTTGGTCAGCCTAGCCGCTAACCACCAGTCCTCAGGGGTAGAGGTGAATGAGAGACTATTCTCCCATCGTGTCATATAGGGTGATTTTCTAGACGATTCAGGGGAGTTCAATGTTCTATAAAACAGGGATAATCTGTGATCATTCGGATATTCTATTTTAAAATATTTCTATAGTGGATCAAACAGGCTCAGCGACCACCACTCTGGGAAACTGCAAGATTGAATAAAATGGCAGATTTGCAAGTACTGAAAAAAACAGGATTTATGGATTTGAAATCTCTGGGAAAGGTCCACAAAAGACACAAATACATGACCATCAAACCGATCCCCCAGAGATACTACTGCCGCTCTAACCCATCTCTCTAACATCAAACCTGGGTTATGGGCTTCAATTGCTGAAATGTCTTTATATCTATATAAAGAATGTAGGAGATCTCTATCTATCTTATTCCAGTGCCAAAGTAAAGATGACATTGAATTTAAAGGAAACATTTTTTTTGAGGGTTTCAAAAGATCAATTTCCAGCAAATGCCTGATAGAGTTTTGGGGGCAAAGTTCGATTCTAGTTGAAGCCACCTATGATTACTACTATTTGCCCACCAGTCCTTTGCAGCTTCAAGTATGGCTGCTCTGTGGTATAAAAGTAAGTTTGGGACCACCATTCCACCTGCGTATACTGGAAGTGTAAGGTTTTCATGGTGACCCTGGGTCTCTTATTTTTCCAGATGAATTTCCCCAGGGTAGATTGTAAGCATACTATCCATTGAGAGGGGATTTTTAAAGGGAGGCAACGAAAAAGGTATTTTATTTTACATAGCAGAATCATTTTGACGGCTTGGATCCTTGCGATCCAAGATAAGGGGAGTGGAGTTTGTCTAACTAAATCCTGACAAATTTCTCGAATAAGGGTCTTGCAATTAAGCTTTACTAAGGTGGACATTTTAGAGATCTTGATTCCTAAATAAGTAAAATAAGATGTTTCCCAAGAAAATGGGAACTTATTAATTAGACTTTTCCGCCGCAGAAACATTTATTGGGAAAGCTATTGATCTTGTAGCATTCAATTTATAGTATGAAACCTTCGGAAATTCTGTTAATGTGTGTAGGACTGCTTCTAGGGAAGAAACAATATCAGTACATGAGATTATCAAATTGTCAGCATATAATCCAATGATGTGACTCTGATCTCCCACCCTAATCCCTTTAATCTCCTCGTTGAGTCTTAACGCTTCCGCAAGCAGCTCCATCATAAGGGCAAAGATGACAGGCGAGAACAGGCAACCCTGATGGGTTCCATTAATAATTTCAAAGGGTTCTGAGTATAGGCCCGAAATGTTCACCATTGCATTTGGATTCGAGTATAGTGCTAAAATTGCTCTTTTAATGTCCCCCAAGAACCCAAACATATCCAGAACTTGTTCCACATATGACCTGTGCACCCGGTTGAACGCTTTTTCAGCATCCAAGGACAGGTGCACAACCGGGATCTTACTGGATTCCATTAATTCCAAAAGATTTATCACTCGTCTAGTTCCATCTTTCAGCTGCTTTCTGGGGACAAACCCAACCTGGTCCGAGGATATTAGGACCAATAGGGTTCTCATTATTCTTGTCACCACAAACTTTGAAAAAAAATTTAGATCACAATTTATTAAAGAAATGGGCCTAAAGTTACTTGGGATATTACGGGTTTTCCCTGGTTTAGCAATAGTTGAGATGACAGGTTCTAGATTTTCTTTTCGTATACTCATTGCATGTTTCCATTGATTAAAAGTCCTAAGGAGATAAGGAGCTAAAATTTTAGGCAAGCACCGGTAATAGCCATTTGAGAACCCGTCAGGGCCTGGAACTGAGCCTTTTTTGGTCATGTTAATAGTTTGTTCGGCTTCCAGGACCGTAAAGGGAGTGTTGAATTCATTTAGCTGTGCTATCGAGAGCTTAGGTAGTTTAGGTTTTTTAAGAAAATTTTAAATGTTTTGCCCGGTCGGCTGAACCGTAAGGGGGACTTCCTTTAAATTATACAAATAGTGATAGTACCAAAAACATTCTTCTGCAATCTCAGATGGGTTGTACATATATGAATCATCAGGTTTACAAATATAGATAATCTTATTTTTAACCTCTGTTTTTTTTATCCATATAATCAACATTTTCCCAGCTTTATCACCCATGGCATAGTAATTTGCTCTGGATTTTCTAAAGGCCTTCTCATATTGCAATGAAAATAGAGAGCGTAGTTCAGTCCTAAGTTTTGTGACCGTTGTAGACAGTTGCTGATTGGGACACCTTTTATTGATCTGCTCTAAATTGTTGAGTTGGGTTGTAAGGTCCATTACTACCTTCTCTCCTTTTTTCCTTTTCAATAGATGCCATATTAATAAGGGTTCCTTTCATAAAGGCCTCATGAGCCATCCACAGCACTTCATCAGAAGTAGAATAATTATCATTAATTTTAAAGAATTCACCTAATTTAGATTCCTGAAGGCTGACTTTACCCCTGTCAGACAGTAACCACTCATTCAAATGCCACCTTCCAGAAGGAAGAATAGAGTCTCTCTCTCCGTGATCTGTAAAGATATAAGGGCGGGATCAGACCTGGAAATTACTCCAATATCTGATCCTTGGGCCGCTTTAAGTAATCTAGTGTCTATCAAAATGTAATCCAGCCTGCTGTAAGTATTAAACGTAGGGGAGAGAAAAGTATAGTCTCTCTCAGAGCTGTGCTGTTACCTCCAAATTTCATGTAGAGAATGCTCTAAAACTACACCACCCATTTCCTTTCTTGACAACTATTTTTGAGAGCAGTCCAAAGATACTGACATGGGCAAATTAAAATCTCCACAGACAACTTTCAGTCCTTTAGCAAAGGTACTTAGTCTTAAGAGGGTTTTCTCAATAAAGGATATCTGGGATACATTGGGAGTGTATACAGAAGCTATAGTATACAAGGTGGAGTTCATGGAACAATTTAGAAAAACATAGCGACCTTCATGCTCTACAAGAGTGTCATAGAACTCAAACCTTATCGTCTGCTTTACAAAGATTGCTATCCCAGCCTTTTTGGATTCGCAATTTGCAAAGAAACTATGTGGGTTAGTGTACATTAAACAAACAAAAATTATCATACAATAAAAGTGCGTCTCTTGGAAACATATCATATCTGAATTTTCTTTACAAATATTTCTCCAAAATATAGAATGTTTAGATGGAGAATTTAAACCATTAGCATTAATAGACGAAAACTTAATAGTCATATTTATACAAAAAAACTGAACTTTTCAACTAACCAAAGGACCCAGGCTGAAGATGATCCAGGGAAAGACATACAAGGGAAGGACAAACAGGGGGAGACAGACAAAAGCAAACTCAATGTGAGCCGGATTGCCATTAAACAAGGCATACGCAATTGAGGAGTGCAATGGAAAGGGAAAAGTACACTCCGGATGGGCTAATTGCTGGGAGAGTGACTCTACCAAGAGTCTGCAGCGATGTTTGGTAAACAGGAAACAGTGAAGTTCCACCATTAGGACCACTGTGAACTCCCGATCACTGGCCGGTGGGTGATGCAGTCCAGCTGGCGATAAGGTCACTTGTAGTGCCGCTTTAGAGCTTGTCACTGCAGGAGTTCCTGCTCTATGCAGCCATCGCCATCGTTTGTATAATACTGAAGCAGCAATCACTCTCAACCTGCCATGACATTGGGGAGGTGATTGGTGGTATTTTATATGCACACAGATAAGGTTTCCATACGGTTTCAGTTGTGTTCTTTTCTGAATATAGTGATAGGGACTAGTAAGCGTGGAGACCCTTGACCCAAGTGTATTGTGTGATTCAAATCACTACAGTAATAACTAGTCATAGAAGTGGAGAGAAAGACTACAATTACAGATAGTAGTCATAGCAAACTACTTATTGGTTAAGTAAAGGGAGGTCAAAAAATCTGAGGCCGGGTCCAAGAAATGGCACAGTACAACCAGGGGTAGTCAGAGACAAAGTCCTATTCACGGGTCAGGAAAACCAGAAAGACAAGACAGTTTACAGGGAGCAGACAAAAGAGTTGTCAGGTCACAGGCAAAGGGTCAAAGTCCAGGTAAGGGGATAAAGTCAGGCTGGATCAGGCACAGAGCACAGAGGGATCAGATGTACACAGGCAGCAGCAAATGTACAATTGACACTGGAAGGACGAGCTAGCATGCTTAAGTAGAGGACTAATCAAGGGAAGTGAACACAGATGATTGCAGCAACAACCCAGCACAATCAAAACAGACGGACAGCTTCCACACAATAGTAGCATAATCAACAAGAACAGTGTGGAGATTGTGACACATTGTTTATTCGACTTTGGCTGTTTATGGTGAGTTTTCGATTTTATGTACTTGTAGGTTGCGTTTTTCTCTAGTCAACATTATGCATTTAGCTGCACACCTTTGGCTTCTTTCTCCTGGCTTGGTAGATTTATTGTAGATTTTTTACTGTTCTTTATATCTCATTGGCTTTTTGCAGAAACCCATGGAAAGACTGCAGCAACCATTTTTTTACTATAAATCTCTATTTGAGACTCCTAGAATGTGACAAGTTGATAATCGCTGCGCTATGTTTTATCAGCGGTAGTGTTAAACTGTAAAAAAAAAAGCAAGCTTTTATAATGAAATATAATGAAGTAACCATTCAACTGGTCATTATACAACACCACAGATAGTGCTATAATTGTCATTGGATGTATTGTTTTTAATGTGTTATTCTAACAGCCTCAGGGATAATGCCAAAGATTCCTGAGAAGATGCATAAGAAGTTATTTATAATACTGCTAATTTTCCTAAATATCAAGAACACTATATGCTTCCGAATGAGCTGCAATTAAACAAATCTGCAAAGTTAACATGTTATTTTAGCTTACGTATGTGAAGAAAACACTTCAGAACTTACATGCTGTATTATTTTTTCTTCAACAGATGACTGCAAGTCAGCATCTGTGTCTGGCACTATCAATAAATCATGAAACAAAACAAACATCACTTACAGAAGCAATTACAGCAGCAGTATTTTCTTTGATCCCAGATGTGGTGAACCTGGAAAAATAGCCGAAGTGAAGCTTGATAGGTATTGTATTGTTCCATGAATATGCAAAACCTTAGCAAAGTGTGTACAGCTGAATTTCTTCTTCATAATTGAATACACAAAATTACGGAAATATTATAATACAAATTTAAATAAAATTCCCACATTTTTGGCTAAGTGAAAATAAATAGCCAACTAAACCCATATCTTACAGCCCCTATCTATACTCACATACAGGTCTATCTCAATGAATTTGAATATCATCAAAAAGTTAATTATTTCAGTAATTCAATACATAAAGTGAAAGATATATATTATATAGAGTCATTACAAGCAGAGCAACCTATGTCAAGTGTTTATTTATGTTAATGTTGATGATTATGGCTTACAGCCAATGAAAACTCAATGGTCATTATCTCACAAAATTAAAGTAGGGAGGATGAAGGGTCTGAGAGATAAAATATTACCGAAATAGGTGTCAGAGGCTTCACCTTCTGTGGTTGTGAGATTCACAACCACTAAAAAAGCATATCATGGCTGCTGCAGTCCCCAGGGTACTGCACCCAAATAAGAGTGTGTAGTATTCCAAGGACCAAGGGAATTGTGATGGTGCATAAAGGATCCTCACAACACCCATTCATACACACCCTAGCGTAGAGGACCGTGGGTGAATCCGCTGTAGGGAAGACCAGTCCTGTGGGAGGAGTAGGGTGGGGTAGAAAAGTGTATGGGTGGGATGAGAGTTAGTTCAGTGAGAGAGAGACAGTCAGCTAGAGACTGTGGCAGGAGGAGACCCAAGGGGCACCAGGGATTGCCGTGCACCCGAATCTGGACCCGGTACGACTACCGACGAGAGGGATCTGGTCCTGGGCAGAGGACTGGCTCTGGATACAGTGTGAGTGTTCATCCCTGAGTCATTAAACCGGAGGCCACGAGCTTCTGTAGGAAGTCGCGGCCAAAGTCCTGGCAAATCCTTTGAAAAGGCACGCCGAACTAGGGTCAGGGGGACCTAAAGGGAAGTCCTCCACCGAAGACCCGTGGGAGATGTTTCAAGGTTCTGCGCGTGGGGGTGCTGACGGTAGAAGGAAAGAACTCAGTGAGGGACCGGCAGGGAATGGCAGGCATACCACCGAGGATAGTAAGTGAAACTTCCTGCTTCCCTGGTGACTAGGCCAAAGAAAGACTTGAGTGACTGTAAAACCTGTTAATTTGAAGAACTGCAAGTAAACCCGTTCAGAGTTAAAGACTATGTGACGTACTTTATTTCCCTCGTCTGATGAGCCCCATACTTGCTGCAGTGAAAAGGATAAGTGACTGAGCTGTGTGGTAAGCTGCCTCCCTGTGTAAAAACAACTACTACAACTGCCCCGGGGATTCCGCTCCACCTACGGGGAGCATAACCATCTTGCTGCCCAAGCATCACCCTGAAGGTCTGATCTGCAGCACTGGTAACCATACCGGAACTGTAGGTGGCATCACAAATCACTTTTATTATTATTGATTCTTTTCAGTGACCACCAGGACCACGGGACTGGGCACAGACGCCAGTGACATCCCCTATGAATCAATGTCTGGAACCGGGTACCCTACGGCCCTGGGGTGGGTCATATATAGAGTAGGGAGGATGAAGGGTTAAAAACCATGCTGCCGTATTCCACAAGACATCAAAGTGTGAATATAATATTGATTTATTAGTCAACATGTTTCAAGGCTCCCTGGCTCCTTCCTCAGAACAAATCAATATCATATTGCCAAGTGTCAGGGCATTTCAGGGAGCCCTGAAACGTGTTGACTAATAAATCAATATTATAGTCACCCTTTGATGTCTTGTGGAATACGGCAGCATGGTTTTTAACCCTTCATTCTCCCTACTCTATATGCACCACGCTGGGGACAGCAGCAGCCGTGATATGATTATATAGTGGTTGTGACTCTCACAACCACACAAGGTGAAGCCTCTGATAACTATTTTGGTAATATTTTATCTCTCAGACCCTTCATCCTCCCTACCTTAATTTTCTGAGAAAATGGCGTTTGGGTTTTCATTGACTGTAAGCCTTAATCATCAACATTAACAGACATAAACACTTGAAATAGATCACTCTGTGTGTACTGACTCTATATAATATGTACATTTCACTTTATGTATTAAATTACTGAAATATATGAACTTTTTGATGATATTCTAATTCATTGAGATGCACCTGTACAATCCACTAAATGTTGAACTGCGTATGAATCTGCAAAGTTGTACTCTTTTGTTACATTTCCTTTGTGTTTTCGTTATTTTAAGACATGCTAAGGTTTATACATTAGTATTAAATTCCAGTGTGATTTTAGGAGTTTTATCTATAATGACTGAAACTGAGAAAACCTCTTTAGACAGCAGGAGGCAACAAAATGAAAATACTAATTTTCATTCTGCAAAAATCGAAATTGCATCTTGTTTGTTTTTTACCATAATGGTAGATCTAATAAAGGAAGTTACATTATTTGTGGTTTTACACAGCAAAAGGAAATATTACACGGACATAATTTTTGCTGCTAATTTCCATACCAATAGTAATACCATACCCCTTTCTCTATGAAGTTTATCAAGAACATCAGTTTCATAATTGCATAAAAAGTATGGGGAAATGTAGAAATAAGAAAAGGTTGAAGGATTTATCAGATGACTTCTTAAAAGTGCTGATATGAGGGGTTAGGAGAGCGAGTAATCGACATTATTAATACACTGGAAATGAGTGAATCATTCATAACATTAACAGGCTAAGGAGACCGGATGTCCAATCTGTACATTTACATTTCCTTTCAGATACATAAGATTAAAGCCCTAATGAAGATTTATTGCAGCACAGCAAAAGCACCAAATATTGAAATGGAATTGGTCTATATACTATGATATCTCATTCTTCAACAGAAATTAGGATACGTTCCCACTTTGGGATTTTGGTGAGTTTTTGATGTTGTAGAATTTCTACGCCTAATTTGTAAATTTGATTACATGCATTTTTTCATTGTGCCTTTGTGATGATTGTTTTTTAACCTGCGTTATTATACCGTTATTGACACTGCAGTTTTTTTGTCAGTCATGCTTTCCAGCACGAGTGCAGTCTATGCCCACGCAGGCCAGATGCATGGACATACTGAGTTACATCATGCTCTAAGGCCCCTTTCAGTCATCTGTAAATCCCCATGGACTGTGCCTCCATGTGCAGCAGATGCGTGTCCATGTACTCCACTTGGAGGCATGTCCATTTTTGGCCAGCAGCACGGACTGGTTTTGGCCAAAAACATCCTCCACACGGATGTCCTCCATGTGACATTCATGTGCACGGACCAGAGCTAGGCACACAGATGTTCTCCATGTGACATCTGTGTGCATGGAACAGATCCAGGTTCACAGATGTCCTCCATGTGACATTCGTGTGCACGGACCAGAGCCAGGCACACAGATGTTCTCCATGTGACATCTGTGTGCATGGAACAGATCCAGGTTCACAGATGTCCTCCATGTGACATCCATGTGTACGGACCAGAGCCAGGCACACAGATGTCCTCCATGTGACATCCGTGTGCATGGAACAGAGCCAGGCACACAGATGTCCTCCATGTGACATCCATGTGTACGGACCAGAGCCAGGCACACAGATGTCCTCCATGTGACATCCATGTGTACGGACCAGAGCCAGGCACACAGATGCCCTCCATGTGACATCCGTGTGCACGGACCAGAGCTAGGCACGCAGATGTCCTCCATGTGACATCCGTGTGCATGGACCAGAGCCAGGCACACAGATGTCCTCCATGTGACATTCGTGTGCAACGACCAGAGCCAGGCACACAAATGTCCTCCATGTGACATTCGTGTGCACGGATCAGAGCTAGGCACACAGATTTCCCCCATGAGACATCCGTGTGCACGGACCAGAGGCAGGCACACAGATTTCCTCCATGTGACATTCGTGTGCACGGATCAGAGCTAGGCACACAGATTTCCTCCATGAGACATCCGTGTGCACGGACCAGAGGCAGGCACGCAGATGTCCTCCATGTGACATCCGTGTGCATGGACCAGAGCCAGGCACACAGATGTCCTCCAGGTGACATCTGCGTGCATGGACCAGAGCCAGGAGTTTTAAGCTTAATAATAAAGAATTTTATTCTCATCTGCCTCCAGCGCTGCCTGTTCCTCTCACTTCTGGGGCCGCTCATTACTCTCATCTAATATGCACTGCTTTGAATGCAGCAGCGGCCCCAGAAGTGAGAAGAACAGGCAGCGCTGGAGGCAGGTAACTATGCAATGACAGGCTGTCCATGTGCTATCCGGACTTCACCTGAATAGCACACAGACAGCACACATATGTGTCACATGTGTGACACAGGCCTCTCCAAAAACAGCCTGTCTCACACATCGGTGTTTTGCCCGGATGTGTGAAACAGGCCTTAAGCTGTTTTGGTTTTGAAACTTCCTAGAATTTGGCACTGACAGAACTTCATTGACATTCTTAAGTGCAGAATCCAAGCGTTTCCACTAAAAATGCATGTGTGTTTTTTACCTACGAATTTTCCGCATCTCATGGAAGTCTATGGGTAAAATCTGCACAGAAACCTCACGTACCTGCAAGAGAAACTGTCACACTGCAGATTTGAAAAATGCACCGCAGGTCAATTTATGCAGCAAAAAAAAGAAAGTGGGAAAGAAATTTCTATAAATCCCATCCACTTTGTTGGAACTGCAGAACTGCATTTGTGGAGACAGTTGTGGTGGCAAAGTTGGGATCCACATCTATTAATCATTCATAGCTAGAGATGAGCAAACTTTTTTCATACATTCCAGATGAATTGGTGGTGAGCTGAAAATAAATTATTTTCTTTTTGTTATTTCTACTCCAAATATGTCAGGCTTCAATAATCACTATCCCCAACTGCAAGCTCAGGTGTTACCTGTGGCATGGGGAATGGGATTTGTTTCTCAGGTTCTCAGGTGCTCTCTGCAGCCAACCACATGGAAAGCTTAATGAGGAGCTAGGCAACAAGACTGAGCATACAATAATGTCCTGGCGCTCAAAGAGGTGGGCCCCTATGCAAAGGAAAGACGCTTCACTGTGGAGGACTGCGCCATTTTGGGATTGACATACAATACAGTTACACAGTGTTACAGTATGCTTGCAGTCTGCAGTATAGAGACGTGATTGATCCACCCTCAAGACCTGTCTGTTCAGGAGGAATTGTGCTATCCTCATTGGGCCTGATATCCAGCAAAGTACAGATCCAGTGCTATACCACCATGCCTGAATAAGAAGTCCCACTCGAACGCAGCTCAGAGTCAGAAGGTCAGCTGTTCTGTATGCCAGCCAGGACCAGCACAGGTCAGAGTCATATTCTTGTATTATACCAGGCCTTATTACAATTGCAGCTGGTGCTGCAGCTGATGGATCAGCAAATACAGGGGGTGGACATGGAGGTAGTAGTGGCAGAAGCCCCTGCTTCCTTGCCTTATTCTGCACGCCATCCCTATTGAACCCTGTGTACTCATCATCGACCACCTTCAATTCATTAGTTTAAACCCTGGGGCCATGGTCTATCCGTGGGGAGCGATATCATCCAGGCTGCCATTCCACCGGCCCCAGAGGTTCCACCACAGTGCTGGTCAACCTGACCAGAATAACCACAGATGATGTCACAAACTTATTCCCTGTAAATAATCCATCTTTTACTGTACGCCCAGGGTCACAGAGCTGGATCACTGCCACTGTGACCTCCCACCGAAACAAACGGCCCGTTTACCGAGTACCCCATGGCCCTGCCGGGCATCGCACCAGCAACTATGCTAATATACCTGAACCACCCTAGCCCATCTCATTTCTGGAAGAAATTAGGCTCTCTGACGCAAGCACCCGAGAGTGGTTGCAGGGGCCTTAGGTGCCTTTGATGAGCCATGCACCCAGGGCCGGGTGACAATATTCTTCCAGAAAAGTAGTTCTGGATTCCTAGTCAAAGACAATACGGGACTTGTCACAGGTGCTATGTGAACCAGTCCACCCTGCTGCGTGATGACTCTGCACCCTGTATGTTGGGGAGGTGGTCAACTTAAAGGGGTTGTCCGGGCATTTTGGATAATTTGTATGTGTATAAATTGTGCAAAATGTTGAAAGTTTGTCATTCTGTCAACAATTTGAATTGTCACCCAGATATCACCTATTTGTGGCTGCAAGAGAACGACCAGGGGGCGTGTTTGTGTTGGGGCCTGCATGTAAATGCAGAACTGGATGATACACCCATTCTCCTACAAACACAACCTCTCCTCCACTGACACAATGTGCCATATCCACAGCTGTGAAGGAGATTCTGCATACTGTCAGTGGAAGAGAGGACCATTGTATGCAATATGGTGTTTATGCTCACGTGATCACGTGATCGGCCTGGCTCCGCGCATGGGTAATGCGCTTATTGAAGTCGGGCCGATCACATGATCAGGCCCATAATGCACCGGGCTGGATGTGACCTGTGACCTACCAGCTGGTGCTTCATAGGAGGAGAAGAGGGCAGGAGATTCCAAATAGAGGCGGAGATCAAGAAAGAATAATGACGCCCAGCAGGGCATGCAGTGAAGCTGCGAGGAGGGGAGAATGGAGCCTGGAGCCGCCTTTCCAGTGTCCTGACAGAGTGACCTCCAGTAAGGTATAAGTCATTTTCCTTAACCTTTATAGGGCGAATTTACATCAGAGAGTGATGGATGGGAGCAGCTAGGATGGTGTAGGGACAGCTAGTGATAGGTCAGGGGGGTAGATCCAGGTGACAGGTTCCCTTTAATGAAGGTGAAGGACTGGTTTGCAGTAGGCATAAGTAGGGTTGCCAATGCAGATGTATTACAAGACTGGCAGCAGGAGGCTGACATGTAGAGGATGCTGTGTCACATGGAGGCCAGGGCTGATCTTGTTAGCCGGGATGCAGAGAAACCCACAGGGGCCAGAGTTCCTGAAGAGCCTGTCGGAATTGCCCAAGTTCCTCCTGTGTCTCCTAGAAATGTGGCCGTTCCCTATTTAATCTATCCTCTTCTCCAGCAATGGCCATAATAGGGTGTGCTGGGGGCTTATAGCGGGGGAGAAGACTCCTGGAGGAGTAGTCCCTGCCTAGTCTGGCAGCAGACTACAGTAGAATTAGGCTTTACAGAAGATGATACTCTTGTCTTATAATCATCCCTCTAATCCATGGAAGTAAATGCTCACCCACATTAGAATATATCAGAAAAGATAAGGTGATTTATGCAGTAAAAAGTTAATTTTTATTGAAAATATTAAAATAGTACATACAAAAAATTATATAGTACTATTAAGGTTTGAATAGGAGTACAAACATATCAACAAATACAAAACAACAAAATATTATGAAAAATGTGTAATAAGTATATATTAAATCTGCAGAAAAAACACCCTATACGTTAAAAAGTGATCTTCCCAAGTAGTCCTATAAACAAGTCTCAAAAAAACCATAAATACAAGTGTAAGGAACAGCAAAACTTGCAATAGTTACCTATCACTCACATAGGAGGCTATTAAGCACTAAAAATGTGAAAAAAAAAGTGAAAAAAGTAACCCGACAGTGAAGATCAAAGTAGGGGGTGATTACCTGGTGTATCTACAGACTCTGCTGCACTCTACATGCACGTTTCGGCTTGCGCCTTCATCCAGGAGTGAATACAGCTCCCAACATCCACCATTTTATAGTGTGAAGTGACCAATCCCCAAATCAACCATGCAGCACCTGACCCGCACACAGCTGAGCATCATCAATATTCATTATTGTGTAAACACAGACAGAAAACGTCTGGTATCATGGCCGCCCCCATAAGGCATCATCCGTTACTACGGTGACCAAGAACGGCGCATGCGCGGGGTCCTGTGCCTAGATCTGATCATCCCGCCGCGTCATCGCGGGCGCCATGGATACGAGGACCAAACATCCGCCCATAGGGCGGAAGTCGTCATCACAGTCCCGGTGCCCGCGGTGATTGACGCGCGGACGATCCTATCAGACGGCGCCGCCCCGCGCATGCGCACCAGGTCACTCGGGGGACTTAGTGCATTTTAAAACTCTGAATTGGCTGCAAAGATCTGGCGCTGCATAGGAGACAAGGGGAAAGCGGAAAAAATCCCAGATGGTTATTCATTAGATTCCTACATAAACTAAATGTGATCAAAATTGTATAATAATATTAATCAAAGTGATAATGTGCTAGACCTATGTAAATTTATATAAATAGAGATTACATTATATACTACTAGAATCATCATAAAACAGAGAGATATTTACAGGGTACCATGTATCAATATAAGGGTTATTAAAGCAAATAACATCTATTTTTAGAAAAATATAACAAAATTAATACAGAGGAGTAAATACAGGGAAGTAATATTATTCCATATTCGCACATCATATTCTTGTAATCGGACAACAGGTTTCACATTTCCTCTTATGACATCGTATAAGGAATCCATTCTTCTCAGGAAAACAGTATCGGATTGTAAGAACATCAAGGATATATAAAGAACTAAAAGAGAATAAAGTATAAACCATATAAATCACACACATAGTGGAATTTTATACAGTAAAATAGACACCAAATTAGACTAATAAACTAAAAAAAGATAAAATTAGATAAAATTAATTAGAAACATATTCAGAGTTCAGATCAGGGGGATTTCTATCAGAGGAATGGGACAAAACTGATATTTTCATTGAGCCCTCTAGGTTGAATTGTGTTTAGCACCCAGATCCATTTTGTCTCGCGTTGTGCAAGAAGCTGACTTACATTGCCCCCACGCACCCCAAGCACTATCCTGTCGATCCCTCTTACTCTAAAACCGGATGGATCGGAATTATGAAATAATTTGAAATGTTTAGGGATTGTCCGGAGTGGCTCAATTTCTTCTTCCTTCTCCGCTTTTTCTGCTGCAAGGATGTTTAAAACATGTTCCCGTACTCTCACCTTCATAGATCTTGTTGTGAGGCCTACATAGATTTTGGAGCATGGGCATGTCGCATAATACACAACAGCTTTTGTGGAGCAATCGATCTGTTGGGTTATTTTGAATTGCCTTGAACCATCCGACGATAGAAAGTGAGAGGCTCTCTCTATGTTCGGACAGGCAATACAATTTCCACACGGTTTACAACCCCATTGACCACCACGACGATTCCCAAATGGTAAGAAGCTCTGGTCGCTCTTATCGTAGTGGCTCCGTACAAGGATGTCCCTTATATTCCTAGTTCTCCGTGCCACAACCGTAGGTATTGGAGTAAGGTATTGTTGTAAAATTGGGTCAGTCATCAGGAGGGGCCAAAATGTGGTCAAGCAGTCTCGCATTTTTTCCCAGTTAGAATGATATTGCATAATCATTCTCACTTTTTGATCACCACGCGTTTCTTTATTTGAATATAGCAGATCTTGTCTCTTACTATTCCTCGCTCTGTTGTATGCCTTTTTCAAAGATCTCCTGCTGTAGCCTCTGTCTAAGAATCTGGATTTCAATTCCTCTGCTCGCTTCTCAAAATCCTCATTAGAGGAACAAATTCTTCTAATGCAGAGAAATTGGCTAGTTGGAATGGAGTTTACCACGTGAGCAGGATGTGCTGACGAGGCTTGCAGAACAGAATTCGTCGCCGTACTTTTACGGAATAGATCCGTCTGGAGTGCGGAACAGCCACGGGCATCCCAGTAAATGATTCCAAAGATGCTAGGTAGTTTTTACTCCAATTAAAGAGGATTTCCCTAAAAAAGGCCTGCTGTTGGTTCGTCCACCCATCTTGCAGTTGCACATTTGGCCATATAAGGATTTTTTTGAAATTCTCAGAAGAACTAGGCCTGTTTTGTTGTTAATTCTATGTTTCCCCTTCTCAAGTTTAGTGCTGGTTGTGCTTCCCCCTGCTAGATTAGCAGGACTGCAGCCTTTAGGCTTATACCTCAAAGCCCTTAATGGACTGTGCCATTAATGGACTGTGCACTTAATGGACTTTGCACTTAATGGACTGTGCCCTTAAAAGACTTTGCCCCATAATCTTAATTATTTTAATAGACTTTGCTGATCCTTGTGGAACTTGCCTATATACTGTGTATATTCATATGTATCTTTTAGACTTATTATAGTCTGTGCTAACTGGTACATATTTTCAAGTCATCACTGTCTATTATAAATGTGTACTAATAATCATGTAACAACATTTGCTTTTTTTTTTAAATAGCTATAGTAAAGTTTGTGTGCTGAACTGTTTCTGTAAACTAAGAAGTGCATTGATATTGCTGGCGAACAAGCAGCAGACTTTGGCCTGAAGATGTGACTTATGGAAATGCAAGACACTACACACACTCTTGTAGAACAGGGCTGGGCAATTACCATCATCAAGGGCCACAAACAATGCATGTTTTCAAGATTTTTTACCCTTACCATTGCACAAAGTGTTCGAATCATCACCTCTGCAGGTAATGAAATTAGCACCTGTCCAATGCTAAATAAAATCCTCAAAACCTACTCTCTATGCTTTCCTACAGTGCAAAATATAAAGATTCCCTTAGCATTGGACAGGGGGCAATTTCATCACCTGGTGATGATTAGAACACCTTGTGCAATGCTAAGGAAATCCTGAAAACATATACTGTTTGCAGCCCTTGAGGACTGTATTTGGCAATTCCTGCCCTTGAAGTCTCTGTGGAGGTAACAAGGGGACAAGTGGAAGAGGCTCTCCTGGACCCTATTAGGCCTTGTGCCCACAGTTCATTGTTTGATGCTTTGTTGATGCAGATTTTGAGAATTTGCATCAAAATTTGTATGTCTATGCTGAGGCCAACTAAGTCTATGACAGGTCAGAAATGCTGTTCCCACATTGCTTTTTTTCCTTGCAGATGTGGTGCAGATTTCTTTTTTATGCCCCAAAAGATGCAGCAAATCTGCAAGAAAAAAAACAATGTTGGCACTGCACAGCACTTCTGAACTTCTGACTTTTCTGGCTTTAGGATAGACACGCAGATTTTTATGCAGATTCTCAAATTCAGCTTTAAAAACAGCAAAACAATGCACCATGGACAAAGGGCCTTACAAGCATATGGGGGGTCCCATCCACAGAAAGCATCCCCCATATGCTGTGATAGCAGGCACGCAGGCAGTGGTGACGGTGTGACATACAGTGCCATCACAAATATTACTACAGTTCCAACTTGAGGGGTCACACAGGGGCTATTTCTCAAGTTTAAGCTGCACTGCACTCCCTGAATTCACCGCTCCTTTCAAGCACTACCTCACGATACTGGTGAGATATACCATATCTTGTTCCATATCGCGGCTCTCGCGAGACCGCATGTGTTACGAATGCTGATGCCACTGAGGTTATCTCAAGTCACACAGCGGAATTCCTGTTGCATGTAACCCACCGTGTAACCTGCGACAACCTCAGGGAAGTCACGGCTTTTCACACTGCAGGGAGCCGTACAGTGCCTGTTGTTTTTTTTTCCCATTCTTTATTTAATTTTGAAAGGTAACAAAACATGGTACACGATAATACATTTCCGTACTTGCTACTTATAATATTTAGTACCCGTGTCTTCCTTATGAAATTCTGTAACAAAATAAACTTTATCTAAAACTTAAACATTTGGTTTCTCAATGTTTTCTTAGATGTTATTATGACGGCACAATATCTACATTATCTTCTGATAAAATTATAAAACTGTAGAAATATGGCACTCTCATGGCTGGTGACCGGTCGAGCAACATCTCCGTCTCCGAGAAACCTCTCACATATTCTCAGACGACGGGAAATTGATATAGCATATATGGGGGGGGATCTCTTTCAGCCATCGCAACCCTCAGTTAATTACTAAAATCACCGCCTCCCACCCTCTCTCTCCATGGCTTCCACGTCTTGAGAAAAGAGTCGTGGGAGCTCATTTCCCAGTGTAATGGATGCCCCCTACACCTTTCGGGTGAGGCTATCATCTTAATTGTCCGCCGCCAAATTGGATGTTTTGTCTAAGTGTGTGCACGCCACCGAAAGAGCCACGCTGACACCCATGTCAATGTAGAGCTTAATGACAAAGACTTTTATTTTAGGAGCAGTTAGCAGTTTTATTACTTATCATTAAAGGGGCATTCATTAAGGATGGTTCCAGGTAATTGCATTATATTATGCTGAATATACATTTTATTCTGAAAAAAACATTCAATTATATTCTGTGTGTTAGTTAATTTAAACTAGCCTTGAAGTGTACATTCAGTCCAATGCTGATAAGAACGGTTCAGCACAGCTACATAATCTTGAGACAGAAGAATTTCCCGAAGGTGGGAGGGAAGAAGGAGAGAAGAGAGGGCTAGCTAGGGAAAAGAGCAAGGCCAAGACCTTTTTCCTACAAACAGGCCTCTCGCCTGAAAGATTTCTGAATGACTAAAAACTAATATAAATTGTTAACTATTTATTGCCATAACATTTTCCCCTTTGGAGACATTCAAAATCTTACCCTAAATCTTTGCCCTAGGTGACAGAGGGGGAAAAGGTAGAGGAGGGGAAAGGAGTCTTCACCAACATTGAGACAACCGTAACGTCTAACCATAATGACAATTGTAACACCTTTGTAGTTGGTCTTGCCGCTCCCTAAACTGTTATCTAAGATGATGTCTCACCTCTCTATTTAATACTACTGAAATACATAGTAAAAGTTTTTCACACAAAAATATGGAGATTATATTTACTAAAATAGATTCTAAATATAATAAAAATGAATGCTGCTCCCACAGTTCCCTTCCCCCGTGGTCATGAGTGAATGCTCCAACCAAAGTGCATGCACACAGACCTACTCAGGTACATTCTCCTTCCCTAGTAGAAGAAGCCGGTCTTCCTACACCACTTCACCGGATTCCCCACAAAGGTCTGCCCATTACGCCATCGGATGAACACGAACACTCACAATCCACGACAAATAAGGAAACTATACGAATGCTGCAATCAAATACCGGTCATAATTATCACTCAACTGTTAGTCATCATTTTTGACATTCTCGATAAGTCGGTCCTCACTACGGTCTAATTCAGGAGGACATGGCCTCGTAAAACTAATATAAATTGTTAACTATTTCTTGCCATAACACCAGCTAGAAAGTTCTTCCAGTTC